>ML778030.1:2061423-2079747 GCA_009831015.1 Picea engelmannii
TCGCTGTGAGAAGCTCTCTTTCTCAATCCAATTAATGGATTCTCTGCAACAAGCTCACCTTCACCACGCTGTAGCTTTTCCCTGGTTAACATGCAAAACTCAAATCCAAACGTCAACTAGCTCTGATACCACTTGATCCGTCAAGATCTTTTAATGACTATGGTTGAGTTTTTTTAATTGCATGCGTTAATTATCCAATTGAGAAGCTTAAAGAAAGAATGAGGAAATAAGAGGAATTATGATAGCCATATACACATATGCAGATCTGAAATGAAGTAATAAACAACAAATCATAGCAAGAGAATTGATAACAGAGTTCGGCACAACGTTGCCTACGTCTCCGGGCCTTTGTGTCTGTGGGGGAGGCTTCTTTATTTATGTTCAAAGCTCAAAAAATACATCGCTGCAGTGCCAATTGGCTACAAGACTGATCTAGTCATGTTCTTCCAGATCTCTAGAACCCAACAAAAGAAACGACACACAAAACGGATGATCGGAGCTCCCAGAAATGGCCCGCAAGTGTCTGCTCCTCAATAGCTTCCCTGCATAAAAATGGCTTTCGCTTGGCTTCCCTTCAGCATAACTCTACTTTGACTATCCTCCATGGCCTCAAACAGGCCTGGTTTATATAGATCTAAAGTTGGCTATCCATCCCCAACTTCCTCCCAAAATTTGGCCTCCAAAAATGCCCAATATCTCCAAAAAATGGATAAAATCCATTAATACAGGCATAAAAATCAATTAAAAATCCCACAAACTATATACATAAACCCACTTTAGATTTAATATGGGCATAATCCCCTTATACCCAATGCGCGCCCCTAACTGCACGGTCATATAGCTCTTAGGTGGCCAAGCGATAGCCCAAAGGGCTGTGCGCTGGCCCCTAGTCCAAACTCATTGGTCATGTAGCAATAGGTAATGGGACCGCGCCCTTATTATGTGCTAACGCCCCAATATTCCAGCGGCTAAACCACGGTCATATCCCCGAAAGGAATGGAGAACCTGTGCTTATGATGCGCGCTGGAGGTTATACATAGTCCACGCTCTCGGGTTTTATGTGGGTTACGTGACCACGGGCTGGGGCTTAGCCCCAGCCCCCTCCTTTTTGCGCCATATTACAACATTCACTTTATATCATTAATGTTTGGCTTACATAAACAAGCTTCACACATGGCGTGTTGGTCGTTGGGACTTTACCAAAGACTTTTCCCTTACAATCAGGTCATGGGGTCGAACCCCATGAGCTTCATAACATTTTACTAAACATAGTAACCAATGACGGGGTGCCACGTGGCACCACCCCATTTGCCTACTACATGCCATGTGTCAATCGATAGTTGGTCCACCATTAGCTGCATGACCCATTGTGTCTCTGCCACATGTCCTCTCCAGAAGCTGCCACATCATCTCCTGCACAGTCAACATGCTGATGTCATGCTGACATCAACATTGACTTTTTGACCAGTTGACCTTTGACTTTTTACCTGTTTGAGTTTTCGATCAGAACGCGATAACTTTCGCATACAGAGCCTGTTTGACGAAGTAAATATATGGACAGAATCAGGAAGACGATACGAATGCAATGGCATTGGTTTCGTTGGATTCTGAGGACTTTCATTTTTGTGCCTTTTTTAGCCCTGTCAGGCTCTTGGATCCGATTCTGGATCATTGGACGCACCAGAATCTAACAACCAATGCTAATGTTGATGTGAAACATCACAAGTAGACAATACCTCATCAACCATACCTGAACTAGAACCTGAACTTATTTCAGCTAAATTAGCTTCCTTTTCTTCTTTTGTGGAGTCCTCCTTGGATGCATTCTATCTTTTCCAGCAATCCTTCTTGACATGCCCAAATTTTCCACAGAACCAACATTTCTCCTTACTCTTATTTCCTTTCGACTTAGACCTTGATGTACCCCTCTAAATTTTCCCTCTTTCTATAGATCAACCTCTAAACACCATTGGTTATGTTGTTGAGGTTTCTTTATTGTATCTTCTCCTCATCTCCTCAGACAACAAAGCTCCCAAAACAATGCCATAATCAATGGCATCTGCTGAGCTAAACCACATAGATGTGACCAGATGATCGTATGACTCCAATAATGAACACAATAGTGTAACTCGTTTTTCCTCATCTTCGTGCTTTACGTGCATACTAGATAATTGACAAATGAGTGTATTGAAAATATTCAAATGATTAGCAATTTTTGTATCTTGTTTCATCTGCAAGCTATACAACTGCTTCTTCAAGAAGATTTTGTTCGTCAAGGACTTTTTCATATGCAGACTCTCTAGTCTGTTCCACAAACCTACTATTGTCTCCTCTCCAATGATGTTAAACAAGACTTCATCTGCTAGACACAAATGAATGGTACTGATAGCTCTTGCATCCAGAACATCTCAGTTCTTGTATGTCATGCTTGTTGGTTTCTTTATCTTTCCATCCAACACTTTTTGCAATCCTTGTTGCACAAGAAAATATTACATCTTGAGCTTCCATAGCTCAAAGTTATTCTTACCGCTGAATTTCTCCACCTCAAACTTAAAACTATACACTTTCTCCATTAACACAAAAAAATAGTCCAACTGCTTATAAAACAAACCCTTTTAAAAAATAATAATATGAACCCCAAAATATATAATTTATAAAAAAAATTTAAAAAAAAATTTAATAAATATTATGTACCTCATAAAAGGGTTGACCTCCCCTTTTAATAAAACACCTTTTACTAAAACCTCGTCTCACCCTTATTAAAGTTCACCTCCACCTTTATTAAATAATCGATTATCCACCTTATGTGATTCTTTTAAAGGAATATCTCGTGCTTAATGAAAAGTCAACAACATAATACCTTGTAAAGTTACTACCATATG
Source organism: Picea engelmannii (assembly GCA_009831015.1). Taxonomy (NCBI): domain Eukaryota; kingdom Viridiplantae; phylum Streptophyta; class Pinopsida; order Pinales; family Pinaceae; genus Picea; species Picea engelmannii. Next base: position 2,064,306 of record ML778030.1, read on the forward strand.
AATTTTTAGATCGGCACTCTTGTGAGTGTGGAAAGAGACCACGAATTTTTAGAGATCGATGCTCTTGTGAGTGTGGAAAGAGAGCGCGAATTTTTAGATAGTGCTCTCCGAGTGTGGAAAGGGAGTGTCGATTTCCTGGCGCTTTGTGTTGCATGAACCGAGTGTGTCGATTTTGGGGAAATCCCTATTGCTTAAGTGTTGGAGCATTGAGGCACCTTTAACATTGCCTAGGGAGTGTCGGTGATTTGAAATTCACTCGATCACACCCTTTATTCTCGAAAAGTATATGGGCTTTTCAATATTTCGGTCTACTTGTCTCTATGTACAAAAACACGTCCAAAGGTTCTTTCGCTTAGAGGATACCTACACACAATTTGCTTTGGCTCACCTGCGACACCTACTCTACCTGCTCTGATATCACTTGTTAGGTAATGGAAGCAAAACATAGCATAAACAAGAAATATTAAACCGAGAACAACAATCACACAATTGACACAGTTATTTATGTCAAAACCCAATACGGGAAAAAACTAGAGGCAAAGATAATCAATATTCTTATTATTCAAGGGAGAATTACAATAGCTAGGAGAGGCATACAAACATTCTCTCCTCACATACACATTGCACTCCATAGTATTACGCCTTGCTCACACACTCTACACACATTGCACTCCCATCTCTATGGGTATACTCGTATATATAGCATCTCTTAAACAGTTAGACAAACTGATTATAATTAAATCCACTAGTTACACAATTTTTTCACAAAAAAATGCATGCATGCACATTCCTAATATAATTGATATACACATGCATGTGACATCATAGTTGATATACACATGCATGTGACAACATGAGAAATTCGTTGAAATGTTTCCAACACTTAGTGACGATGTGAACCCAACGAAACTATTTGAGGGACATATGCTTCTTTTTTTTGTCTTTCATGAACTAATTACATGGAAAGGCGTATACCTATTGGAGATGGGCACAATTAAGGATCTTTTAATCTTAAATTCTAATCTGATGGTTATGTATTGAAGATGCTGGCATATTCTTAGTCGTCCTCCAAAATCAATGGGTCAGATTTATTGTTGATAACTTCTTTGCATTTATAAATGCATCCGTTAACCTGTTTACTTTTTAACATTTACCTAATCATATTAAGAAATTACTGTAACATTATATGATTTCCACGTTTAAATGATTAAATTTTAGAATTCTCGAAAGTTTCATTATCTGGCTCAGTTAGATTTTGATTATCTGACTAGATTTTTTTTAATGCTAGAGTTTTTTATGGACCGTAACTCTTTCGGCGTTCACCAGCCGCGAGTTAGCGGCTGTGCTGAACATATGTGATGAACATCGGGATCCTATTTAATATAATTAGTCCATTCCATTTTGTTGATCCATCTTCACAGTTCTCTACCGTTAGATTGACTCTGTTTCCATCATCACAGTCGGAATCAAATTCGGCCACAGGATCCATCCTCGTTTTTCTTTACCGTTACGTAATTCTGTCGGTTGCCCTTCTCGGAATGAATATTCGCATCTGGCTCTGCATCGTGCAACAAAGTCTGTTTATAATCACTGTCGAAATGATTATCAGTTGCCAAGTCTCCAGAAGCTGGCCTTGCATGGCTAGACATTTTATTATTACAACAATTCCAGTGCAGAGATTACTTTGTCTTTCTCTTATTACAGCTATGTCTCCATTTCAGTGGAGCTGTAAAAACTTACTCAACCTTATACATGCATAACACACTCAAATAAACCTGTAACAGTCATCACATTTATAAAGAAGATAAGAATACTTCACACGGCACCCAAAACATGAGTCTGGAAGGGGTATAAATGTATGGGAGAAACCACTGAACATCAGATATCACGTGACTTGAAAAAACAGTCTACTTCATAATAGTTGTAAGATTACATAATGACAAGGTTGTAACCTTCCGATCAGATAAACTGATCTTTTAAATAAAAAGTTAGCAATAATGAAATCTATTACCGGAAGTGGAAGTACTAAAGTAGAAGTGAGGCTCTTGGAGTTACGAACCTCATAAGAAGTGGAATTACGAACTCAGAAGTGAGCATAAATGCAATCAACGATCCCAAGAGACTAAATCATAAGTGAGTGAGATACTATTCAAAATAGCCTTCCAGGTGGACAACTTTTAGTATGGGTCAACTACCATTGTGGACAACCACCCTTCCGGCTGACAATTGTTCGTATGGATGAAGCTAATTGCTATTCTAGAGAAATCCCGAGATCCACTACTAATCTAATCAATTAATTTTAGAAAAAAAAAATAGGTTATAGAAACTTTTGAGAGGTAAATTTTTATTGTAATGAGTATTTTTAAAAATGTATGCGAATGGTTATTTTTATGTTTATGGTAAAGAGGAAGAAAATTGGAAGGCCAACAAGCAATCATATTTGTGACCAATCAATTAATGTAGAAAATTGTCCAAGTGTTGGACCCATATTAACATCATTTTCTTCAAACTTCTATGCTTTGAACCTCACGATGATCCCATTGCTTTTGTGATAAGGATATTATTTTCATTAACAACCATTTCCTCAATTCCCCTAGTACAAAAGCTTACCTTCATTCATGACCAAACATCCCAAATCCTTCATATTTCTATACTTGGAGCATGTTGCAAGGATTGATCCATGTATCGAAAAAATTGCTTTCTTTGCTCAAATATCATGCAACTTACATCCATGTTTTGTAACCTCTCTAATTCAATTATGTTGTGACCAAGTTTTCATCATTTTGTTAAAGAATATTTTAAAGTGGATATAGTCTAGCTAAACCAAGTGCAACAATGGTTTGTAGAATCCTAAGTATGCATACAATGGGGAAGGATATGTTAAACTTGAGTACATATCGAATTATTTGAAAAGAATCCGAGTATCTGGTTAATTTTTAGGGGCAAATTTTTGCCCATTGGCTATTTTTTTACCATTTTTTGAAGAAAACAAATATTCGTCAATTTGGTTAAAATTTTGCCCATTTTTAAAGTAAATATGATTAAATTGATAATATTCCCCCAAAATTTACAAGTTTTAATAGTAAATTATATGTTTATAAAATATACACCTACATATTATATCTGTGGTTTTTAAAATTGAAATAGTCACCTAGAATACTATACATATGTATAATGTTTGAATCCTTAAAAAATACCCTCCCAAGGATATGAGATTAAAGGTGAAAATAATTGTCCTAAGTGGTAAATAACTATCACTTCTAGATTCTTCTATTGGTTTCCCCCACAACAACATCCTAGAAATTTCATTACAATAATTGTGATGTAGAGATTTCTCTCTCTTTGTCACACACACACATTACAACTATACTTTTGTTTCAGTGTAGCAGTAAAAACGTTCTCCACCTCATATCTGCATACACACTCAAATAACCATGTAGGAATTGTAACAATGATAAATAATCTACAAATACTTCACACATCTGCCAAAAGATCAATATGGACACTATTAAATTTCGGTCAAAACTTGACGCTCATTTGATGTTTGTAATGTTGGTTAAATGTTGAATACGAATTTTACTCTCATTTCACGTAGATAAAGTGTTGAAAATGCAATGAGAGGGAAGTATAATTAAATAAAACCTTATCCAACTATACATTGTTTTTTTGACACAACGTCATCCTCTAATTGATGTGTAATAGACTTCTTCAAACCTAGGCCAAAAAATAGTTAAAAAATAAAATTTCCAACTATCATCGCTTAAGCGACGCTAAATCAATGTGTATGCAATGTAGCGATGTCCATTCGATGATTATGTCACATAAGAGACATGAAAGAACCATTAACTTTTTTCGGTTTCTCTTGTTCGACGTGGAAGACATCCCTTAAGCAATACAATGTTTTTTTTTAAATAAATAAAAAAAAATTCTATTGTGGTGTGATCATTTTTCCTTCTATCATGTGCCTTGTCTCATGCATGTGTACTCTAATAACTAGAAATTTTAGTATTGTTCTTAATGTTAGCCTAAAGATGTTTTCTACATTAAATGATTACAAGTTGTACACTCCTCTAATCAATCTTCCAAAGAACAACATCATTATAGTAGTGGGTGTTTATTTCTTTTTCCTTTATTTTTTTCTTTCAAGCATGCTACTTGTAAATATATATGTAGATGTAGTTGGTTGGCAATGTATTTCAACTCTAATAAGGCTTGTTGTCTCTCATATATAAAAGTGATAATTATATTTTTTAGGCCCTAACTTGTAAGGAAGTTTTTTTTGGCTTGAGGATGCTTAAGCCTAGTGATCATTATGCATGAATCATGTGCTTGGTGGTGTCCATGTTTACTCCTTGGTGTTGACATTCCCATTTAATGATCAATTGCCTTAGTTGAATTAGTGTTACACTCTTCATGATCACTCATTGATACTTAAATGGTGACGATATCTTCCTTGGTACTACTACATATTACATAGATTATATGAAAAAGATTGATATGATGGTACTAAGAGATGGAAGTGGTTCATGATTGATATAGTAGTAAATTTATTATAAAGAAATCATGTCTTCTAAACATTTTTAGAATTATACAAGAAAGCAAAGTTGAAAAGGGAACACCCATTTTACAACCTAACCATGAAAAATATCTAAATTGAGAGGAGCCATCCTTTTTAATCACAATGCAAAGGTAAACGATTTGAATAAAGTGGCTACCTCTTTTAATTGCGATGAAAAAAAGAGGACATTAGAGATGGATAAAACAAAGGAATGAGGTCACATAGGAGCCATCCCCTAACTTGAGCTTGTGACATGATAAAATCCATAATGACGTCACATAGGAACCATCCCTAACTTAATCTAGTGACATGATAAAATTCAATATTATTCCATTTACTTATCCACTTTGGGAGCGCATGAGACATATATGACTTTTGAGTCAAGAGTGGCCACCCCCTTCCTTGATTTCATATGTCTCTTTTTACAAACCCATCATAAGAAGTGAGTGACATCATGCTAGTTAGCCTCTATCTCACAGAATCACTAGACTTGAAGATTTTGAATTTTTTGGCTCTGTAATTGGGTGGGATTTGTAGCCACAACAATGGCGAAGGGATGGTGCATAGGAGGGAGGCTGAAAATTAGAGGTGGTGGAGGGAAGGTGAGACAGATAAATCTTTGGATAAAAAGTAGTTTTTGAGGCGATAGTATTTGATTTCCAGTAGTAGGAGTAGTTCCCTTCCGACCCTCACACTAGCAACCTTTCTTTGTTCCTTTAGTGCTTCGAGGTTTTTAGTTTGAAGCTAGAGAGCCTCTCGGGTTTTAGGTTTTAGTATTGGATGTGGACCCATAGTCATCAGGATGGGGCTAGGACGAATATGCTCTCATTTGTTAAAGATTTCTACCTAGGAGCAGTTTAGTTCTTTTGTGCATTTTGGGCTAAAAGGTAACCCAACTAACCGTCTTTCCTTGCTTAGCTGAAGCTTAGGGAGTTACTTACTGATTTCGGGAACTGGAAGTTCCTTCTCCTCGAGGAATGTTCTTTCAGTGGTTTGTGTAAGGGTTTTATTATGCCATTATTTTAGTCTTTACTATAATCCCTTTCACTACACTTCACAAAGTTGGTTCACTGTTGGTTCTGGGGAGTAGGGCCAGGGGAGGTATAGGTGGAACTCTGGATCTTACTGACTATGCCAAGTGTGGAGGAAGTTGTCATCACTCTAATGAATGAGGCTAACGAAGTGCTCTGGAGGGAAGCTGGACTATTTGATAAGACAGATATGGTAGGCCAGGTTACTGACTCAAGTCGACAGTCCTTCCCCACTTCCTTACTAAACAATGCTTGCTTTGGCCTTTTGACTAGTCCTCCAACACTTTTACCTAAACACTTTCATCATTCACTGGATAACAAATAGGCTATCAAGGGGTTTATAGAGTCATGGTTGAAGGATACTAAAAAAAAAGGAGAAGTATACCTCTCAGTTTTCAAAGGAAGGTCGAAAATCGACGTTTAGACCTCGTATTGGAAGAAGGCAGTGGAAAGAAAAAAATACTGTACACAAAATGGTTTTAGGCTCGGATGTCGGTCTCGTATAAACGTGCAGTCTAGCGATGTGTGGCTTGGTTGGACGACTGTCATACAGATATCTGTGTAGGGCAACTTTGCCGGAGTGGGTAGAATCGACTTGGAGGTCACTGTTAGGTTACAAGTCGGATATTATCTTTCTAACCAAAGGCTAGTTTGGAATTTTATGTAGAAGCCATGAAGACTCGACACTACTTTTAGAACTTAAATGGGTTTTAGGATGCAACAGTCTAATGCTTAAAATATGGAGGATTGCATTTAATCTTGATACTGAGTATTTTCGATTAAGGCATATTTGGGTATTACTACCTGGCCTTCCCTTACATTTTTGGCATGAGGAAGCATTGGTCGCTATTGGTAAGTCCCTAGGCACCTTTATTACACTAGAACCAGGCTTGATAACGACTTCTATTAGAAAGATTGGTAAAATTATGGTGGAGATCGATGTCCATAAGGGATTTCCTGAACTACTGGAGATAGATTGGAGAGGCAAGAGGATAGTCCAGAGGTTGGACTACCTCAGAATTCCGTTTTGTTGTAGTACTTGCCACAAAAATGGAACCTACGAGGAAAATGCGTGGGAAGGGGCGAAGAGGATGAAATATCAAAAGATACGATATTACACAGATATCTGGAGGAATATAGTGAGGAGGGGAACTTAGAGTGGATAGAATGTGGGCTTCCTATGACAGAGTCACCTTATAAGCAGGAGAATGATGTTACTATTGCGGGTAAGTTACAATTTTACTGCCTAGTTTTGTTCAATTATTTAACGTTATTGGAAAAGGTTGAATTGAACACTTCCCTTTTATTAAACTCTTTATTTTCCCAAGTGAAAGATCCATTAGGGGAGGGGAAGAGGACTGCTCTTCCTACTTCATTACTTTCCCCTAACTTACCCTTTATCGACCTCTCGAAGTTCGGGACTACGGATGTTCCGACTCACTTGTAGTCGGGGGAACAAGGATTTTTACCAGTTGAGGTTTCACAGTCTCCTAGTAAGTTGAGTGAACGTATTTTGGAGCCTTCCACTACACACAACACTATTACACAAGAGATTTCTCTTTCTCTGGGTGAGCAGTAATTCCTACCGGGGTGTCGGGAATCAGAGGAAGGTGAATTCTCTCTGATTGAGGTTTTGGAATCCCTGATTACTTACCTTAAGGATAGTAACCCCCCTATACCTCTTCCTACCTATTACGGGAAAGCAATCATTGATCCGTCCACCTTTACGAGAGAGGTAAATACTCTAGTTCCTTCTAAGGTTGATACTACTAAGGAATATTCCTGGTCAAGAGGACTGGGCATAGAACACTCTTCAATAAAAATGAGAAGTTTAAAGAAGAAATTGTAGGTGATAGATTATAATCCATCTGTGGAGTAACCTATTACATTAGACCGTGGGGCACTTAGAGCAGTGAAGGCCCTAGCAAGGGCTAAAGAATGATAATGTTGCCTCTCAATATTAGAGGGATTGGCGGTGCACTTAAAGCTGTCGCGTTCAGACGTGTTTTGGATACTACCCTTCCGAATATAGTTTTTCTTCAAGAAACTATGGTTACATAACACAAATTCAGATCCTTTGTACATAGATTTCGACCTTCTTGGGAAATCTGCGCAGTAAACACTGTTGGTACTTCAGGGGGTTTACTTGTGATATGGGATCCCCTTTTTCTTAGTTTGAATCATTTCCTTACAAGAGGTGAGATTTTGTTAACATGTTTGATCCACTCTACCAAAAATAATATCAATTTACTTAATATATATGGTCCTTGCTTGGAGCGCAATATTTTTTGGACTTCCTTAGTGAATAGCGGATTGCTCTCATTAAAAAATCTACTGATTGCTGGTGATTTAAATCTCACGGTTTCGAATAGTGAAGTATGGGGAGGCAGTTCCAACTCTGGTCCACTAGCAGATTTCTTCACTACTTTATTCCAAACTCACAATCTTATAGTTGTTCACCCGGAAAAACTAGCTCCAACGTGGCACAATGGACGCTCGGGCACTGATTTTATAGCTAAAAGACTGGACAGGTTTATGGTGGTGGAGGAGTTACTTTTGAATATTAAACTGTATCAGTCTTGGGTGGCTTTCCCCTTTGTGTTAGACCATGCTCCTATTCTCTTGCATTTGGAAAAATCGACTCCAGTAAAAGCATATCCTTTCAAGTTTAATGCTTAGTGGTTAACTGATAAAGATTTTAACAGATTGGTTCATTAACTCTGGATGGATCCGAAATATCTTCAGGAGGAAGATAGGCAATGAAGGGTCAATAGTAAACTTAAGGACCTCGAAGCTATTACAAAAATTTGGGCTAAACGGACTAGAGCCCGGGACATATTTGTGTTGGAGAATCTGGAAGCTATTATAAAAGAATTGATGCAGCAGATCGTGGATGGATCTTTTAATCCAGTGGTGGAGTCAAACCTTGTTTTATTGGAATCAGAAAGGAACAAGAGACTTAAGTCCCGGGAGGAACACTGAAGAATCAAAAGTAGGGCAACATGGTTACATAGTGGTGACCTTAATACCAAGTTCTTTCACCTATATGCCAATCAAAGGCGTATTAGCAAACATTTGTGGGAAATCAGTGATGAAGCTAGCCATGTTTACAAAGGACATAAAGAGATTATGAAGGAAGTCGAAAATTATTTTAAAGGTTATTACAACTCCACAGACATGATTTCAACTTTAGATCAAGTTGAGATGGAGGGGTTATTTAATAGGTGGATTAGCGAGGATCAAGCGCACGAACTATATGGGCCAGTCACTGAAAAGGAATTAAAATTGATTTTAACACAATTCAAGAAAGATAAAAGTCCAAGCCTGGATTGCTGGACAGTGGAATTCTACCTACACTTCTTCGATTTACTCAAAGATGATCTACTGGCTGTAGTGGAGGATTTTCGGATTAGTGTCCGAATGATAGGAAGCTTAAACTATACATTTCTAGATCTAATTCCCAAATGGAATAATCCACAAAATTTTGGGGACTTTAGACCCATCTCACTATGCAATCTAGTTTATAAAATCATCTCTAAAATCTTAGCAGGCCGGATCAAACCAATACTGTTAAAGACATTATTAGCAGAGCAGTTTGGTTTCCTGGAGGGTTGGCAAATATATGATGCAATAGGTACTACTCATGAGTTCCTACATAACATTAAAAAAAGTAACAAAAAATTCTTGATCCTAAAGCTTGATCTGCAAAAAGCCTACGATCATGTAAGCTGGGATTTCCTACAACTGATATTAGTACAAGTGGGTTTTGGAGCGGCCTTGACAAATTGTATAATGGCGTGTGTGAGCTCAACTTCTATGGCATTTCTAGTCAATGGGGAGGCCACAAACTTATTCATAAGTGGAAGAGGACTCTGGCAGGGGTGTCCACTGTCACCATTACTCTTTATTTTGGTGATGGAGACCTTAAGCCTGCTACTAAAAGCTGGACAAAGAAAAGGCTTCATTTCTAGAATCAAAGTATCCATACTCACGGAAATACTGCACTTGTTTTTTGTAGATGATGTTTTACTACTGACCTATGCTTCTGTGCAGGAATGGAAGGTGATTGTGGGCCTTATTGACAAATTTTGTTTGGTCTCGGGGTTAAAGTTGAACCTACTAAAATAGACAGTCCATTTTTCTGGGCTGTCGGAAGCAGAGTTATACCCATTCAAGATTTTACTTTCGTACAATTTCATTGATATAAATATTGGTTTTAAATACCTTGGATATTACTTGAAGGCAAGACTCCAGAAAATGAAAGACTGGCATTGGTTATTAACCAAAGTGGAGAAGAAGATAAATCATTGGAGTTATAGGTGGTTGTCGCTGGGAGGAAGATATACTTTATGCAAAGCTGTTTTGGAGAGCCAACCAATATATTGGTTTTCTCTTGCTTTAGTACCACGATCCATCCTCAACCGATTAAGAAAATTACTCTTCAATTTTCTCTGGAATGGGAATGCGGATGCAAATAATTACCACCTTTGTCATTGGGAGACTCTTTCGCACCCAAAAAGTTTGGGTGGTTGGGGATTCCACAATATATACACTTTCAACAAAGCACTAGCAACATCGACCCTTTGGAGGGTGTTAACAAAAAATGGACTGTGGAAAAAAGTATTGAAGGAGAAATATTTCCCCTTCTCACTGGTGTCTAATTGGCTCAGATCAGAGACTTTTAGTTATGTATCAACCTCAAAAATATGGAGCAGTCTTATAAAAGCCATCCCATTGATCACAAACTGGCTTAGTTGGAAGCCTGGTTCCGGACATCTGGTGACAATTGGAAGGGACAAAATTTTGGGATTAGATGCAGAATCCTTTCTGCCTAATTCACTAATCACTGCACTAAATCATAAATAGATTTTGGTACTTGCACATGCATGGAGACAACCGGATCAAGTTTTTACTCAAACACCCTGGTACAACAACTCTGAATTGGAACTATTAGGTACTTTGGCAGCGGAATGGGACTGCTATAAGAGAGAACTCCAAGTGGCCAGAATATCCATTACTGATACATCTGATGAACTTACTTGGACTGGAGGTGAATCGTCTGGAATCCTATCAACAAAGAATGTATACAAGGCTATTATTTCTACTTTAAATTATCATAATATCACAGGTTGGCACAAATGCATCTAGAAGTGGTATATACAACTGAAAATCAAGTTGTTCTTGTGGCTAGCTACGGAGAATAAGATACTAACTTGGAAAAAGTTACAACAGAGAGGGTGGGTGGGGCATGACTTGTGCTATTTTTGCAAAGTGCTAGTGAAGAAAACACACACTTGTTTATTCATTGTAGTTTCACCAAATCAATTTGGCATAAAATCAGATCCATTAAAAACATCAGAGATAATTGTGTCGATGTGGATCTTGATGTTTGTCCCACTAGATGGACGAAAAATAAGAACAACTCATCTAGCCTTGCCACCCTTATCTGCTAGAACATTTGGCTGGAAGGGAATGCCGTGATATTTGAAGGAAAGAATCCATCAATACAATTGGTCGTCATCAAATTTCTTGGAGCATCAAAGATCCCTGTGGTTAATTTGATTACCACGTCTAACCAAAGAGCCAGGCTCGACATCCCACTAGATTTCCCCTTGGCCTATTTTGATGGCACTACCCAGATCAATGGAACTTGTAGCAGCGTGGGAGGAATTATCAAACTATCATCTACAAAATTTTTCAAATGGTATTACAACTGTGGTAAAGGAACTAATACAAAGGCAGAGCTATTGGGTGCATGGGAAACCCTATTCCTAGCTGATCTATTATCCTTACATAAGATCCAAATCCTGGGGGATTCAAAAATAATTATAGATTGGCTAAATCACAAAAGTGCACTGCGGGTGACCTCTCTAGAAGGCTGGAAACAAAGAACTCTTAGTTTGGTGAGAAAATTCTTGGAAGTCTAGTTCTTTCACATTTTTCGGGAATTCAACCAGGAAGCGGATCGACTCTACAAGAAGGATTTACTAGCACCTAAAGGTATCGTAACCCTCCAATTGTGGACTGGAGACTCGATGGGTCCTCACCGACATATAAAAATTTATTAAGGAAATGCACTGAACATATGGAAAGTAATCATTGGTTCAATTATTTAGCAGGGATTAGTCCTGTACCTTTCAGTTCGAGGAATTATCAGCTATGGGTCTTTTATATTTTTGGATGTAGTTTGAAAGTATTTGAAAGAAGCCTACTTTTCTATGACAGAATAGTATCTTTTTTATAAAGAATGTAGGACAGAGGGACAGGTCAATAAAGTCCATACATGTTTTTTGTATCTTTTTCAAGGGTTTTAAAAATTATACATCTTAATATAATTGTGCAAATTTTCATCTGGAAAAAGCCTCTGTCTCACATCAAAGGGTGACATAGCTTATCAAGCAGCTATGATAATATTAAAAGGAGATTTCCGCTAATGCTTATGTGTCATTTTTTATTAGTGACTTTCAAACACTATAGAAATTAGTTAATCATTGACAAGATATTAGTTGTATGTTTGACTTAAACATTTTCCCATTTGCTGTAGAATTTAAGGAAATTTCAATCATAATTTTATTGAGATTAAAATAAATAAAAAACTTTGTTTTTCTTCTCTATTATTGGTTTTCAAATTTAAAGTATTATTGTCGTTGTCAGGTGACGAAGTTCATTAATATTTTTTATTTGATATAAATCATATTCTCAATCCCTTCTGCTTTGTTAGTGTCAGTGCATTAACACTTTTGCTTTGTCAGTGTACTGCCTTGAAGAAGATTTCAATGGACTTAGATGCATAGCTCCATAGCTCCAAATCCAATCTGTGACATATCTGCATTGTCAAATATTAGGTAATACACATAAATATCAATTCATAAATGTTACGTGTGGACTTCTAATTGCCACCGTCTCATCGCCTCATGCCACTCCTTGGATAGTCAATTGCTATCACTATAAAAATTTTCATAAACATAAAAAATTGAAAATTTAGATTAAAGCAGTTGCATAACAATTTGCAAACAAATTTGGTTACTTGATGTTGAAATGAAGAAGAGGAAGATGAACTCTTTTTTATTGTTCAATTTCATTATTTGTTTTAGACAACCACTCATAAGCTCTATAAAAAATTTCAAGTATTTCATGAATGTTGTTTACCTCCCACTCTCCTTGATATCCTTGCAATTTTCTTTATCCCTTTAAATTAGATTAGATTGGATTAATACAATTTTCTTTATCCCTTTAACCTAAAGAAAATCAATAAAAAAAAGAAAATTAGCTATAGCATCTTATTCATTCTTATAATATATCTATGATCTAGGTGGATATTCGTGGCCACCCACCTATTCCAACTGGCTCCTCTTGACACTTTTTAGTTCAACACATTCTTCTATAATTATTTGTAATTGTGGGTTCTACACTTCCAGGGTTGTCTGAAGCCGTACATAGTTTCCAGACAGAGATTGGTGGCTGCCCACTGTTGATGGGTCTTAAATCCCTTGACTCAACAGTAGGAAACAAACCCGCCACCAAGGCCCAATTAGACTCTGCAACGTTTAAGATGGAATGGTTCTCCAGATCTTGCAATCCAGCCAATTTATCGATGGGATTTGTGTTTTCTTGTGAAGGCTCTTCCTTCAGTTAGGATTGTTCTTTTCTGTATTTTCTCTTGGGTGGGGCTGGTATGAGGGATGCAAGCCAGTATAAACCAACTTGACAAGTAACAGGATCGAGTTTTGACTACTGGGAAGAGGTTGAGCTTGGGATAACCCACTGCTCAAACATGCATACAATGATTCTATACCAAAGGGCCTAGTACTAATACATTAGCCAAATGAGCATCTAATTACTATATGAGAAAACTAATTTAACATAAAGGAAACACATATGTAATCAAGATCACGGTAAGCAAACTAATTCATCTACCATAACATTCATCACATAATAACACAACGACTTATCTTCATCATTAAAGAAAAGAACATCAAATCATTGCACCAGATAACTTGACAATAGAGTTAATTGCTCTTACTCATTTACTGCATCATTCATGGAGTAGGAGAGGAAGTAGTTCTTCTCCAAGTCCAATCACATATATCTGATGAAAATAGCTTGTCTTTGGTCTAAAAGGACTTCTCAATTCATAACAGTCTCAAAATAATTTTTAACAACCAAAAAGAAAGATTTCTTACAACAACCATTGACCATGACTAATTGGTCGATGTCCTTATTTATAATATAACATTCAACCGAAATTAATAGCTAAGTACAGTTTGAACCAAACAAAAAACGCAACGTGGCGTGATCATCCAACAGTTTCTTTAACAGTCCACCCAGGATGTCTCTTGAAAGGGTGACTTCTTTCATATTCAGACCAACTGATAAACAAATATTCATAGGTTTGAGCCCATGGGAATCTGTGTTGTTCCATTGGGGCCACATATACTCCTCTGATGTCCATTACATGCACTCGGTACTTTACCAAGCTGGATTTCAGCGGTTGTAGCATGGTTCGAGCTCTGATCGGGTGTTCCGCGAATTGTTGCACTTGCCCTAACCTTGCATCAGTTATCTTTGCACATTCTTTATCCCATAGCGAGTCTTGTTCGACATACATCTTGAGCACGTCGCTTAGGTTGATAAATTCATCGGGGGTGTCAAACTCGGGGAGACCAACATCCTTCATCACTTTATTAATTTTACCCCAATGTTTCTGGCACTTGGCCCATTGCTTTTGGAATTCTCGGTGTGGGTCCCAGGACATATTAGCCCAGTACACGATAGATCTCTTCATGCGGTCGAGACTACTTTTGCCTACCAGCAGAATACCATGTCTTTCCTTTTCTCGACCCTACTGAACTTCCTCAATATATTTGAGTCTCTCTACCGCTTATTGTTCCTTTTCATGCCATCGCTCCATCTCCTTGCACGTCGCAAGCGCCATGAGAGTGTCCTCCTAGAAATCGACTATGTTTGTGGTTAACAAGTGCCTTTCCTTCTTGAACTCATTGTAAACTCCGTTGAACTCACTTTTCAAATACATAGCAGTCTGCGTAGCGTTCTTGTAGCACTCATCTAGATGGCGCAAGTGTTTGAGCTCCTTTAGGGTGGAAACTAATTCCTTTTCATCCCTCCTGGCTCTATCCTGGGAAGCATCAGAGAGGGATTTTCCCACACTGATCAATTCAGACATACGAGCATCTGCTGTGTTGATTAAGTTCTTCTCTGTGGTAACTAATATGGAGTGATCTAAGGTGATCCGTCTTGTTTATGGATAAATTCGTGAGTGCGGACACAGACCAATCTCCCCAGATCCACCTGGATCTGGAACAAAACGTAACATAATACTACTCTTTCCCTATATCTAGCTATCGAATGAACTAAGAGAAATGGATGGTAGACATACCTTATGAACGCTCTCCTTGTATCTCTGTTGTTCCAAGCCTTGCTCCGATGCTCTTGTATTGTTCCAATCACAACAACACAAACCAATCACAACAAAAGCAGATTAATATATTCAATATCTAGTCTATACACGTGATCAAGGAATCATGTAATAAGATGACATCATCATTATGGGAAAGGGACATATTCATGTATTGCATTAACTGAAAGAGAAATATACAACCTGAGCCTTGATGTTGTAGATCTCCTTTCGATGGCTCCTAGCTCTGACACACACACTTGCTCATGTATGAAGAAGTTCAACCACATATGATGACCTTACTTGTTATCTCTTGCTGTTGTAGCTTCAATCCTCCATACAGTCTTGCACAAGTTCTCCAATCAATCTCTAGCTCGCTTGCTTATTCTTCTTGTTCTAACCCTTTCCATAAGTAATCTCCTCAATATATAGGAGAAG
>ML778030.1:2090414-2112215 GCA_009831015.1 Picea engelmannii
CACAATAGTATCTTGAGAATAGGGAGTGTAAAATTCCATTGGCCGCATATTGTCCTGGGAAGCCCTTCTAACACAAGGGTCAAGCATTAGGTCGCATTGGTGTTGGCATAGATACTAACCTGCTGTGTTGACATCAGTGTAGATATTGCACGTATTACGGGGGTCAGTCCGAGGTATACCCACAATTATGAGTGGAAGCCTTTGAGTTGATTTCCGGCTCGATACCCTGCCCTTGCGTGTGGATCAGACTGACGATTGTTTCCCCAGGTAGTATTGTTTTCTATGGTAACCTTAGTGGCCTTTCTCTCTAGGTACTTACCCAAGGTGACTGTGAAGGGGAAAGTCTTCACGGTACCTGGAATCGACGTTGACCAAACTCACTCGGGCTCCTTGGAGGGTATACCCACGATTATGTGTGGGAGCTTGCACCAGGGCGTAAGTCTATTAAGGATGTCGTCAATGTAACTTTTCCACCTTAGCCCCGCCCCTTCTCGTCTCGTTGTTGCGACGTTGGATTACATCACCAACTAGTGGCTTCGGAACTAGACGGTTTTGTTTGTTTGGTGATTGCTTCTAGATTTTTTTTACTAGGGTGTGCTGTTTGTTTCTCATAGTTGACCATAGGAATTTCATTAGGGACTTTGTTACTTGTTTACAATTTCTCCCCCACGACGTTCGCGTAGGATGCAAGGTTTTTCTCCGGAACATCTGGAAGCTTCCGAACCTTTGCACACAGCAACACCTGAGGGTACCCCTGAGGACTCTCCTCGTCTGGGTGAAATCCCTCTTGTGACTTTACCACACGTGGACATAAGTGACATCCCGGAAGTCTTTACACCACCTCCACAAGTAGACCCTACTGATCCTCTTGCTGAATTTCGAGTTCACAATACTATAGAGGATTATCGCATTCGTCATGGTGAAATACCTACAGGACGATTTCATCTTTCTAGTGATGATCTTCCCCCTACTGAATCAATCGTTGGGCCCTCTCACAGTGTAGTAGGCCAAGTTCCTTCTTGGTCTGGATATTTCCGACGAGTTTTATTTGGTCCTGAATCTCCTGAGTCTCCTGAGTCAGAAATTACGCCAGCGACTACTACTTATCGTTTTATTTTACCTCCTGAGATGGCTCATCTTGCAAACACCACGAGTGTCCAAACCAGAATTCCTGCAACTACTCTTGCCCCTATTAATACCCAGAGAACTCCGGCAGTTAATCCATCTTTACCCCCGGGTTACCATGCTTTGAATCCTGCGTTGAATGTTTCGCATCCAACACCTCCACAAACTCCTGCTGGTTCTCCTGGTGATCCTCAGTTCCTTGGAAATCCTATTCCTGGTTTCGTACAGACACTCCCTCAGTTTCCCACTGGCAATGTTAATCCTAGTGGTACTATCCCGACTATTGCACCTAATGTCCAAATCCCTATTGGTGGGCTAAGTGGCACAGTTCCTTTTCCCGGACAAACCATAGTGACTAGACAACCTCCGGTTGGCACACAATTTCCGGGTGGAAATGTCCCTTTGATGGGAGGACCAAACTCGCCTTTAGGACAAAACATCCCTCCTGCATTGGCTCAGTATTGGACTCACCTTATACAAAATGTTCCTCAAAACCCTGGGGGGCAACAAACTATCCCTACTCAAGGCCAACCGTATCCAGGGGTGATTAATCCTATTTGGGGTTCAGTTCCGTCTACTCAACCCCAGGTCCCTACCCAGACCAAAGGTCAAAATCCTTGGGGTTACTACCCGATTCTACCACCACAGGGGAAACCAGGATCTTCTCTCTGGGGGAAAACTGCATACGCACCCACTGGTCTACCGACGAGGCTTCCACCCCAAAGTCACCAGTACCCTCAGGTGAATCGGAAATTTCCATTTCTTGCCACTTTGGATTTGCCAGATTTGTCTAGGATTTTGAACGATCATATTCGTCACTCTCCCCAATGGCCTGCTATCCCTGCAAAGCTTCCATCGGACATTCCAAAATTCGATGGGAAGGTGGGAGAGGACCCGAATAATCACATCATGAATTTCCATTTGTGGTGTTCGTCTAACTCCTTGATGGATGACTCCATTAGATTGCGTCTTTTTCAATGCACCCTTACAGGTGCTGCTGCGAAGTGGTACATTGAATTACCATGAGGATTCTTTTCAGATTTCAACACTCTTGCCATGGCCTTCCTCACACACTATCAGTTACCGATTCGTTACGATACAGAGACTGAGATTTTAACCTCCTTTAAAAAAAGTACTAGCACTCATATCTCTGATCACATCCATGAGTGGCGACGGAGGTGACATCTCATTAAACTCGAGCTTCCTGATCAGTTACTGGCCGAATGGTTTACAAAATCATTTGTAAACAAAATTGGAAAAGACATTGCCATGGGCGGTGTTGTCACTGAAGAGCAGTCTATCAGTCGTGCTCAATATCTAGATCTCGTTTATTTGCAAACAGGCACTTTGTATGACCTACTACCTGATTTACCTCGTCCTAGTACTTCCAACGCTTCTACTGCTCCAATTGCTTCCCATGCAGCTGATGGTGTTATTGGGAATACTCATGCCCATTCACAGTCCGTGTCAACTACAACCCCAAAATCCAATTCTTCTAATGTTCACAATGCTCCGTCTCCTGCTCCTCCCGCCGGTAAAACCTCTGAAGTGAACGCTGTTCAATCTACACCTGTCGGTAAGAACAAATCCAAAAAAGGGAGAGGCAAGAATAAGGAGGGTAAAAACACTAATCCGAACGAGCAAACCAAAACCCCTCCTGTTGATGACTGGGATAAGCGCAAACCACGCTATCCTTGCCTTATGTGTAGTGACGATCACTATACAAAGGATTGTCCGAGACGTGCCGAAGTTCATAAGTTCCTTCAATCAACGTCGAAACCTTCTACTCCGGCTATCTTGTCTCAACCCTTCCCTTCTCAACAACAGGCTTCGTTGGTCATCCATGACCAACCCTCTACCTCTACCTCTACACAATCCTATGTTTTAATGTGCACCGGTGATTCGAGGGAAGATACTGTTACACTTACCACTCGAGCCAAAGACTATACTCCTTCTAAAGAGAAGGTTGACGATACACCTCCTGATTTGGTATCTACCTCTCCACCGAATCCACCTACAATCGGTCCTCTTCATCTCGAAAGACCGAACCTTGATACAATTATACGACCACCCCCCAAAGGTGTCGTTAAGAAATCGGCATTCAATCCTCATGCGCGTGCAGCTCAGAACTATAGCATTGTAGAAGATCTGGCCCAGGCACCTTCAACGATGTCTGCCCTTGAAGTCCTTCAGTCCTGTCCTGCACAACGAAGGGCCCTGTTGAAATCCATAGGTGGAATCGATCCTACAGACGAGAATTTAATAGTCTTTGACTTAACAGAGCATATTCCCGGGTTACCCGCACAGCTTGCATTTCAAATACAAGTTGTTGTAGCCGACAAGAGCATTTGTCGGACGGTTATTGATGAGGGTGCCTCTACGTGTGTTATGTATTTTTCTTGTTGGAAATCCATTGGCTCTCCACCATTAACCGAGTCACAAAACACTTTACGAGCCTTCAATGGCTCTGGTTTCAAACCTTATGGTGTTCTTCCATCGTTGCCCATCACTCTTGAAGGTAAGACCATCCAAGTAGAAATAGAAGTTTTTGATACTCCTCTTGATTATAATCTTCTACTTGGTCGCAGTTGGGTCGATTCTATGTGTGCTGTGGTATCCACCCTTTTTCGTGTTCTACGCTTTCCTCATCAAGGAAGAGTGGTTACGGTTGATCAACTTGCCTTCTTTAATTCCGATACTCGCACGGGCAACGTACCGTTCATAGCAAACACCCCACCGGGATATGAGAATGTTGGTGTCAGTCTTTTAAAAGATTCGTCGTTAATGGGTACTTTTCCCATACCACCACCTCCCAATATTCCAAGCCCGTACGTCGCCTCTATTAATATGATCTCTACCATGCCTCGTGAACTTCCAGTCTCTGCTGACCCTTGGATAGTACCTGATCCTGGAGATCATGTTCGTTTCGGCAACGTTATGCCGTTAAGTCCGATTGAGTCTGATTACCAAGCCATTCAATCGACAACCCCTCCTACTTCTTCTTGTGAGGAGTTGTCTCCGGATCCTTTCCGTGTTGTCTTTCCGACTGATGAAATGATCATGTCTATCTTAGATGACACCCCTTAGGATGATGGGCATCATCGTTCCATACTTTTTCTGGAACAACAGACTCTTGAGAATTATCAACGGATTTCACCTCCGTCGACCGTTGTTGTTATCTCCACTGTTCCCCAATTCACACAGGATGTGTTTGATGAAGGGAACCTGAGTAACATTTCGCCCACGATACCCATAGATATTTCAGTGAAACCTGGGATAGTCGAGAATGTTAATATTGGAACTTCATGTTCTCCCAAAGAAATTGTCACTTACACATCTTGATAATCTATATGGCGCAAGTGTTCGAGCTCCTTTAGGGTGGAAACTAATTCCTTTTCATCCCTCCTAGCTCTATCCTGGGAAGCATCAGAGAGGGATTTTCCCACACTAATCAATTTAGACATACGAGCATCTGCTGTGTTGATTAAGTTCTTGTCTGTGGTAACTAATATGGAGTGATCTAAGGTGATCCGTCTCTTCTTTGCAGTCATTTGAATGATGGCCTTTCTCTTTTCATCATAGGAGATCGCATAGATGTCTGCTACCTAGTCTACTGACTCTGGTATCTATTGATCACCCCATGTGAGGCTGTTTCCCAAGCTTCCAGCGATGTATATTTTTTCAAGAGTGGTCTCTTGAACTTCCTCGCTCTATCTTGTAGATCCAACCTCTACTTGTCGCTCTTCGGGGATTTGAATATTCGACAGAATAGAGGTGTCGAATATAGAATTGTTACTTACTTTCTCGTCGGTCATAGAACTACCAATTTCCTTTTGCATAGGTTCATCATTCAGACTTGCTTCTGCCTCCGGTTCATCGAACTCCCTTGTGTTGAGGTCACCTTCAACTTCTTTTTCCTTTCATGAGACCTCCTTGTCTTGAAACTCGGGCTCAAGGGAAGAGGTTTTCTCAGGACCTTATTCCTCTTGGATGTGCAATGGGGTGACACGAGTGGGCTTCGGACTCTCATCATCACTGTATATATGTATAAGTGTGCTCAAGGGATTAGGCGCTTGTGTTTCTATCGACAACCGACCTGTCTCTGGTTGAGTTGTCCCTCCTTCCGAGGGATTGATCGGTGATGTTCTGGACTTAGGGTTTCCTAACCCATTGGTGTTATCGAGGTTTGTGGAACCGGGATTGCTTGACTCTCTCAGGACACTTCAGATAGTAGTTGAAATCACAAGTCTTATGATAAGGTATGGGTCATCCTGCATTCGCTTCATCAGTAGCTGGCTTTGCTGGTACAAGAGGTCCCCCATACCCTATGTAACTTGAATTTTAGGGGAATACTTGACTCGTACCGGGGATTCCTGGAAAAATTTTGACGCTTCAACGTCTTCTTGGGGATTGCCTACTTCTTCACCCGATTAAGATGCTACCGCTTCTTCCCGGGTCCTGAGAATTTCTTGAGCTGCCTGCTCCAAAGATGTTGCTTGTTCCTCCCAACTCATATCTTTGAACCTCTTTCCTTGAGGATCGACCCTTCTGGATGCCACCTCATTCCAGTCTTGAGTGTTTTCAGTGAAAATTTTATCTTCGAACCGGTCATGGGCAGAAGGCCAACAAGATGATACCTGCGACGTGTGCTATAGGACTGGGCCCTTGGGATCATGTTTGCAAAATCAGTCGGTTTGGAACCGAAATTCTAATTGACCTAGCCCTTATTTCTTATCATGCGTGGTGTCTTTGACCATGTAGAAGCCAATATAGAACCCATATGGTATGAAGGCCCGCTTCTTGTCTTTTACTAAAGTGGCATTGTATCCTTGCAGGATGGTCTGATAGCAAATTTACCCTAACACTAGCCATTTGGGAACATAAATGGGTAATAAGTGGGGTACCCCTGTGGCACCGAAAATCCTGATGTAGGTTTCTCGTTCATCCAAATACCAGTGACCAATTTTGGCTATAACCTTCTTTGCTTCATCTGACAGCCTAGGGCATTCTTTCCTAAAGAGAAAGAAGTAAATGTGTGCAATAAACTGATCACAGATAACAACATAGGAATTTTTGTACCTGTTTTCCCATAAGATGCTAAAGTATACATGGACCGTGAGCTTCGAAGAGTGCCAATTCAAGTTCATCCCAGAGAAAGCATTCCTGGCACAGATGACGTCCAGTAGATACAGGGCCATGTAGAAGGAGGGGGTATCTCCCTCCTTCGACACCTGAGCCTGTCTTATGCAGGTGCTCAACTGTTTGGAGATGATGGCAGCCCAATTGAAGCCTGTGCCTGAAATGGTGACTATAAAAGATAGAGGCATCCAAGCCTCTAAAAAACTGGGAGCAGAATTTCTCCCCACGCAACCTGCAGAGCAGAGCCGTGAGATTTATGTATGGTTCCCTGAGATTGGCTATTGGGTACCAGCCAAGAGTCCAGTTCGTGAATTTTTTGTCTTCCATCCACCAAGACACCATTATTTTGCTGGTATTGTGTGACGCATAGAAACTCGGGACAAAATCAATGCTCAATTTTAGCTCAGAATCCTTGAGCTTGTAGTAATTCTGAACCTCCGATGGCAGGAAGACCCTGACGCATTCACCGTTATAATCATTAATCAAACATTTATGTGCATCAACATGGTCAATAAGCCACTTTAAGAGATCGATGCAAGGAAACACCAGAGACCGACTGGCCACCATGTGCAAATAAGCCTTGCAAATATTCGGGAGAACCTCGTCATCGAGCCTCCTTGTATCAGGATCGCTATGCGGGGTATATTCGAGGGGTTCTTCCTTATTGATCTTCTTGAACACTTCTTCACAGTGAGGAAATGTTGTTTTGGCTTCAATACTTGCCCCTGTGTCTTTGAAAGATGGGGGCTACATAAAGGCCTCCTTGGTGATCGTCTTGATGATAGGCACTGTCTTGGAAGCGAATTCCAATTTTCTTGCAATGACTGGAGATGAGCTCTCTCATGCTTCTGATTCTTGTAGCTTTGGCACTCTAGGTGATTTCTTGGTAGAGGGTTTCTTTGGAGGCATCGTTCCTGCTATTAAAATTGCCCTTTAAACATGTTTAAAGAGCGATATTGGGTGAGAACAAATGAATGGAGTGTAAAAAAAACCATAAGCGGATACATACCTGTAATGCTTCCTAAGACACTTGTTTAATACTCACTGAACTTTGGGCGTTCCCTCTGGACTATTAGCTTCGCTGTTATGTTTGTTCTAAATTTCTTGCTGCAAAGAATAGGATCATACACAATGACTCGAACAGGATATAACAAGAGAGGTACTACCAGTCATATCAATTAGTTAATATGAGTAATGAGTGCAGATTCAAAATAAACTACTATCGGATTTCTGCAAATAAATCTTAATTGGTCGACGACGGAGGTGCGGAGGAAGATGCATTGTATCAATGGGTTTTAATGGTTCCTTTTGATTCATGCACGAATTAGTAAATAATGCGCGACCCACGAATTAACCAATAACTTTGAATGCAATGTACCTGACACATTTAGGGGCTAAACGTCTCATCACATCACATCACTCTAGCATATAGATCGGGGATCAACTACTATCTGAGTGTATACTTATATTGATATCCAGTTGATAAAACTTCCAACGTCGATGATATCCGGGTTGGTGATCAAGGAAAGTTCAGGTACACAACTTCTCTGCAGGTCTTCATCTTCATGAGATTTCGTTGTCGAAAACGTTACGGGCATCGACGGTCGGTGGTGTCACTCTTGTTTTTGCGCAGCACTTACTATTTCATCTTTCTTCTGAAACCGAATGGATTGGTCTTCAACAAAATCCTTCCTGAGGCTTATTCATAGGAAAGAAATGATTTCATCGACCGATGTCGACGAAGGTCGGCACTTGGCTACTTTGACTTCCCAAACTATTTTTTCCACCTTTAACTTTCACCGATGTTGAATTTCTCAAGCGAGTCGGGGAAAATTCTGGGTCGTTGATTCCTTGGGTAGTAATTAAGTCTCTTTCAGAGTTAAGATGAATCTTTGTTGTATGTTCAAGCAATCTTTAATTAATTCAATCATGAAACATAAAAGATAAGCGAAGGTATTAGTTTCATAACTGAAGTGAAAACAAACAATGCAAAGATTGAGTGGTACCCAAAAAAGAAAATGGTCATAGATTTTTTTAGGGTGTGTTGAGTGCTCAACAAATGGCGATTCACTGGATGAATGCAAAATATCTTCTTCTACTTCGTTTCCCTTGAGAAATTACCGAACCAAAAAGTAGATATCTCTGATATCTCTTTAATCCATATTCACTGATATTATTATTATATTTAATTTCAAAAAAATTATTTATTTATTTATTTTTATTTATTTATTTATTTGTTTGAAAGTATTATTTTAGGGATTGGCCGTTTACTGGGAGGGCATTAGGTTCCCCCCTCAGATTATGCAACCGGTAAGTGCCTGCTCCGATCTTCTCAGCCACCTGGAAAGGTCCAAGCCACAGGTTCTGAAATTTAGAATGATTCCCCTTTGGTTCATTCGCTCTGTCCCATTTCAGGACCGAGTCTCCTACTTCAAAATTCTTCTCTTTAGATTTATGCTTATCGAACCATCTTTTCACTATCTGTTGATGAGATAAGAATTTTGACTTAGCCTTTTTTCTCTCTTCTTCCAGCATGAGCAGAGTGTTGACTCTTTGTTGCATGGCCGAGGATGGTTCCTCATTATAATCTTGGGCCAATTGAAGAGATGGCAGATAGAGCCCATTTGGGAGGATGGCTTCTTGTCCATAGACCAGAAAGTATGGGGAATTCCCTATAGCTTCTTTCGGTGTGACCCTATCGCCCCATAGGGAATTATGAAGTTGGTTATGCCAATTTATTTGGTTATCTGTAACCGTCTTCTTTAATATCCTTACCAGGTTCTTATTAGTTGATTCTACCACACTGTTTCCCTGAGGGTAATAATTTGCAGAGTATTTGATTATGATTCCTTTGTCCAGAGAAAAATATGTTAATAGGGTAGAAGAGAAGTAAGTTGCATTATCAAAGGCCAGAACAGAGGGGGCACCAAACCTTGTGATCAGCTGTTGTTCTATAAATTGGATCACTACCTTCTTGTTTACATGAGTAAGAGGAATGGCCTCTGCCCATTTTGTGAAATAGTCGGTGGAAGTATGAATGTACTTGTGCAGTTTTGAAGAGCTAGGCATAATTTCTCCTATGATATCCAACCTCCACTGCTCAAAAGGCCTAGAGACAGTCATAGGCTGAAATGGGGCTTCTGCCCTTTTCTCCTTTCCAACGCTTATTTGACAAGTCTTACAATTCCTAGCATAAGTATGAGTGTATTTGAGCAAGGTGGGCCAGTAATAGCTGGCTCTCAGAATTTTATGAGCGGTGGTGTTTCCTGCAAAATGTCCTTCGGCAAGATCATCATGGAGTTCCTTTAGCACTTTGTCAGCGTCTTCTCATTCAAGACACCTCAATATTACCCCATCATAGTTGATCTGGAACAACACCGAATTTATAAGGCGATACTGTGCAGATTTTAATCTCAGGGCTCTCCTTTCCCTAGGGTTGAGGTTTTTGGGACAAGTCCCATGATATAGAATATAAGCTAAATCCTTGTACTAGGAGTCTCGTCCTAGTGAAATGTATGCTACTTCACCACACCATAGTGTTATTTCATTTTATTTCAGAATCTTCATTTACTTGATCTTGGGATTCGACTGCGAGCTTGCACAAACCTTGTCCTTTTACTAGGTTGGAAGGTTTTATATCTAAATCAAATTTCTGGACTACTTCCATCCAGTTCCCTCTTCTTTCTCCCATTTCTTGTTGGGTAAACAAGGATCAAACTGCAGGGTGTGGAACAATCACCTTAGTGTTATTCTTGAAGATGTAAGACTTGAAATGCTTTACTGCCTTATAGACCGTGTAGGCCTGCTTGTCTATGGCAGGATAATTGAGCTCAACTCCTTGAATATTGGTACTCATAAATGAAACTAGTGCTTCATTGTTGTCATCATCCTTCTGAGTCAAAACCGTAGCTAGCGAGTGGTCGAAGGTGAAAGTATAAAGGTTAAATTCTCTATTGAAATTGGGACTTCGCAACACCGGGGCCCAGGATATGGCGGATTTGATATTTTTGAAAGCGTATTTTCGTTCATCATCCCACTTAAACTCGAAATCCTTGCGAATCATCTTTTGTAAGGGTTTGATGATTTTGGCAAAGTCGGGAGTGAATTTTCTCACAAAATTAATTTTCCCGAAAAAGGACTGCATAGCTTTATTGTTATGGGGTAGCGAGAGTTGAGCTATGGACTTAATCATTTTTGAGTCTATGTGAATCCCTTCTTGAGATATAATATTTCCTAACAAATTACCTTCCTCAACACCGAATATATTTTTCTTAGGGTTTAGAGATATACCGTATTTCTGACACCTTTCTAAAATCTAGGTTAAGTGTTGGATGTGTTCTTCTCTATTCTTCGGATACACTGTTACGTCATCTAAATATACTACCACACACCTATTGATAAGTCCCCTAAAGGACACATCCATGGCCCTTTGGAAGGTTGCTCCTGCGTTGATTAACCCGAAAGGCATTCATTTATAAGCAAAGGTTCCCCATTTGATTCGGAAAGTGGTTTTCAAACGGTCTTCCTCTAAAACCAACACTTGGTTGTAGCTTGAGAAACCATCTAGTAGAGAGAAGATCTCTGAGCTTGACACGATTTACAAGAGTTGTTCCATTGGCAGGACTGGATAATTGTCCTTTTTTGAAGCTCTGTTGAGGTTCTGAAAATCTATGCATAGTTGGATTTCTCCCGACTTTTTCCTTACCGGAATAAGATTTGCCACCCAGGTGGAATTCCTAACCTGGAAAATTATCTTTGCATATAGAAGCTTCCTTAATTCCTGATACATGAGAGGTTCTAGGGATGAGTGATACTTTCAGATCTTTTGCTGAAAAGGTTTCACTTCGAGTTTCAACGGGATGGTGTGTTGAATAATGCAGGTATCATATGTTTTCAAATCCTTATAGGACCATGTGAAAACATCCTAGTATTGTATGAATAATTTGAGGTAGGCTTTCCTCTCTTCCTTAGATATAGTTTTTTCAAGATTCACATGCTTTGGGTTCTCCGGGGTCCCAAGATTTACAGTTTCATGGAGGGGACAAGAGCTACCGGTCTTTGTGTTTTTAGGTCCTTTGAATCGTTCCTTTAGATCAAATAGATTCTCTAGATTAGCTATCCCCTTTGGGATTGTGTGGGCCTTTGATCTATCCATATGTTGATATTCTCGAGGATCAGTTTCTGTTGAGTTCTCTTGGAACTCTTCATCATCAATGGAGAGATCTTTGAAATTGTCTTGGTTGGTTAAGAAGCTTATGATCTGTTCATCTCCCTCAAAGACTTTCAAATTAGAAATGTTATTAGGTATTGATGGCTTGTAGAGCAGCGCTATAGTGAATCGAGAGGCTTCATAATCTTCTAAAGGCGACAGTCTAGAAGTATTTGTGGCTAAGGAGTCAGCAAGGATATTCTTTGTTTTGGGAATTGCAATGATATTGAAAGCCTCAAAGCGTTCTATTAGCCTATGCACCTCCTGCTGGAAGTTCTTAAGATGAGGTGAATTGCAATGTATAATATTTCTCACTTGTCTAATAATCATTTTAGAGTCTCCAAAAACTTTCAGTTCCTTGACATCTAGATCTGTGGCTTTCTTTAACCCCTGTACTAGAGCTTCATACTCGGCAATATTGTTGGTACACTCGAATTCTAGTCTACAGGACAAGAAATGGCGTTTACCCTTTTGATCGATGAGGATGCACCCTCCTCCTGACCCTTCTTGTGATTTGGATCCATCAAAATAGAGGGTCCAAATTTGCGAATGACAATCGTTCCTTTCTCTTCCATCACCAATGTTTTGTTCTCCGATCTTTTCTTCCACAAGTCCTAGCACAGGGTTTTAACAGAAGAGAGAATATTCTATCGGCATCGGGGATTCCTCTTGAAAAGGGATCTAGGAGTTTTGGGTAAGAGGAACATTGGACAGGAGAGGAGCAAAGTTCCCAAAGTGAGAATCACAGGAGTAATTTCCCAATATGGGGGAATCGGTAGAGGCTGGTTCGTTTGGGGTTTCCAAATCAGTGCCCGTATGCTTCAGATATCTCTCCCTATTGATTTTGATCATGTTCTTGTATCCCCTCAACGGTAGCCAAAGGTGTTCCCAGTCTGTACTAAAATATTCGTTTATCTTTTCAAATCAATCTCGGCTTAAAAATAGCTCATATTCCTCAGGGATATCCACCACAATGATGTCAATCACCTGCACAAAATTAGGATGTGTCGCTATCCTGATCATCACATCTTTGAGTTCTCCCATGAACTTGACCTGGGTTTTGTCCAGTTGTATGACATGCTTATCACTTTTTAGAGGGACAACACCTAATCTATTACAAACGACGAAGGTCATGACATTAGAAGATGCCCCGAAATCCACCAAACAATTGTGAAGATTCCTATTGAATACTTCAAATGTTAAAAGGAAAGGTGGTACAAAAGTCCTCTCCTTCCTACCTTCCGAGTAGGTATTTATGGTTGGCTTGCTCGCCAGATCTGTTGGGGATAGATTCTTCTTCTGACCATTGCTGGTGGTCGGGTCTTCTACCAAGCTCAGAGCTTGCAACACAAAGTCTTTCTACTATGGAATCCTACATATGTCCATAACTGATATATTATCTTTTAGCTTCTTCAAATATTCGACTACGTTGTAATCTAGTTTGGGAGATTTCTGGTTATGGATGCTTATAGGATTTTTACCAAGGGCGAAAGGTATTTTCAGGCGATCGGGAGTTAACTTACTTTGCGAGGCCTGGGTGGCATCGATATCTTTCGATCCGGGTTGACCTTTACTACGTGTGTGTATTACCGAAACTTCTATGGGTTGTTCTCGAGACTCAAATAGATCATCTGAAGGCACGATCACATCGGGATCCCATATCAGCATGGTTGTGTCTTGTGGTGGGTGAACTTCTTCCTGATCGACAATATTCATGGCCGAACTGCTTGACTGTTCAGTCATGGAGACTTAGTCCAGAAAATGATTGGCCATTAAATTCATGGTGTGGACCCATTGAGGGCATTCTCTTTCAGAGTGGTTCTCCTATTGATGAGTACAAAAAGAATCAGACGCAACATTCCCTAGGTCAATGTTTAAATTGGATGGGGGAGGTTCAATGGCTTTGAAAGGCTGGTTTCTTTTAAAGTAAGGCTTATAGGGCTTTTGGCCTTGGTTTCCCTTCCCTGCACTCCTTTTCATGTCTATAATCTCATTTGATAGTTTCTTGACCATGCGTTGCAGATCTTCTATATCTTCATTACCCTTGTTGGGAGTTTGTTCAGTCGGTTTCCCCAGCGGTCTAGTCAAAAGGATTCCTCTCCTAAGAGGTGGCTGGATTTCCTTTTTCACTAGAGAGGCCTGGCCTTCTTTACATCCTTTCATCTAGAATTCTATCGTCTTGGCCTCTTCAAAATTTTCTGCAAGGGTTCGCTTGGTGGCTCTTTTTACGAACATGGAAATAGAGGCCGGAAGCGCGTTGGCATAAACCTCGATTTGCAACTCTTGAGTTGGTTTCTCCATGGGATAGAATTTGTTTAATATATTCATTACCCTTGTTGGGAGTTTGTTCAGTCGGTTTCCCCAGCGGTCTAGTCAAAAGGAGTCCTCTCCTAAGAGGTGGCTGGATTTCCTTTTTCACTAGAGAGGCCTGGCCTTCTTTACATCCTTTCATCTAGAATTCTATCGTCTTGGCCTCTTCAAAATTTTCTGCAAGGGTTCGCTTGGTGGCTCTTTTTACGAACATGGAAATAGAGGCCGGAAGCGCGTTGGCATAAACCTCGATTTGCAACTCTTGAGTTGGTTTCGCCGTGGGATAGAATTTGTTTAATATGGTCGTGAATCTTTGATTGAAATATTTGACCCTCTCTTTTGGGGTCATGTTGGCTACGAACAACTTAGCCATCAGGGCTCCTGTAGTAGTTTCTTCCACAAATTTGTCTAGAAAATATTTTTGGAAGTTAGTCCATCTAGTTATAGATCCTACTGGAAAATTAAAATACCATGTGGAAGCTGAATTTTCAATCGTGTAGGGAAAAAGTATGTAGACTACGTCTTCATGTTGAAGATTCATAAGCCTGATCGCAAGTATGAATTTCTTGATATGGTCTTCAGGTAAACCTGAAGTTTCAGGATTGTACTTGGGGAGCATCTTTTTCGGGTGCCAGGGAAGATTATGTACTCATCCAGGGATGACCACGACATCTCCGACCAACCAAGGTTGGTTGTCTTGAAGTGGAACTTCTCTTTCCTCCTCATGATCATTGTTCCCTTCCATATCTTCAGAGTCAGAGTCGAGCTCTTCTTCTTCCGAAATGTTGTTTGGCTCGGAGATGTTTCCGAATGGTGTCTCGGGTATTAGATCAAGAGGTTCTTGGATTTCGGTGATCTCAAAATCTATTATGTCTTCTACAGAGTGTACGAAAACTTCGTTGGGAGTGATAACCACTGGTATTCTTTGTTTTTTTCTTTGAGGGAGGATGGGGGGTAAGGAAAACGTGTCGATTTTCCAGGCGTAGGCTCTGGTGATTCTCCTGAATTGATTCACTTCCTCGTGGGGAAGGGCATAGGGTATTTCAGGGTGAAAAGGTTCTTCCTTGGGCTGGGGTGAGTTACCCACTTTGGGAGTACTCAGCAAGTGTGGGCTATCTATTGAATGACTAGCCATGCATGTGGACCATTACGAATCTGTAGGCTGTTTGAAATACTATATAAGTTATATGATCAACCATTCATTCTCAGTCCCTCCTTCTAGCACCAATTTTGTTGATGGGTCTTAAATCCCTTGACTCAACAGTAGGAACCAAACCCACTACCAAGGCCCAATTAGACTCTGTAGCATTTAAGATGGAATGGTTCTCTAGATCTTGCGATCCGACCAATTTATCGATGGGCTTTGTGTTTTCTTGTGAAGGATATTCCTTCAGTTAGGGCTGTTCTTTTCTATATTTTCTCTTGGGTGGGGCTGGTATGAGAGATGCAAGCCAGTATAAACAAACTTGAAAAGTAACAGGATCGAGTTTTGAATACTGGGAAGAGGTTGAGCTTGGGATAACCCGCTGCTCAAACATGCAGACAGTGATTCTATACCAAAGGGCCTAGTACTAATACATTAACCAAATGAGCATCTAATTACTGTATGAGAAAACTAATTTAACATAAAGAAAACACATATGTAATCAAGATCATAGTAAGAAAACTAATTCAACTACCATAACATTCATCACATAATAACACAACGACTTATCTTCATCATTAAAGAAAAGAACATCAAATCATTGCACCAGATAACTTGACAACAAAGTTAATTGCTCTTACTCATTTACTGCATCATTCATGGAGTAGGATAAGAAGTAGTTCTTCTTCAAGTCCAATCACATACATCTGATGAAAATAGCTTGTCTTTGGTCCAGAAGGATTTCTCAATTCATAGCGGTCTCAAAATAATTCTTAACAACCAAAAAGAAAGAGTTCTTACAACAACCATCGACCATGACTAATTGGTCGATGTCCTTATTTATAATATAAAATTCAACTAAAATTAATGGCTAAGTACAGTTTCAACCAAACAAAAAAAGCCACGTGGCGTGATCAACCAACAGTTTCTTTAACAGTCCACCCAAGATGTCTCTTGAAAAGGGTGACTTATTTCATATTCAGACCGCCTGATAAAAAAAACTTCACAGGTTTGAGCCCATGGGAATCTGTGCTATTCCATTGGGGCCACATATACTCCTTTGATGTCCACTGCATGTGCTTGGTACTTTACCAAGCTGGATTTCAGCTATTGTAGCATGGTTCGAGCTCTGATTGGGTGTTCTGTGAATTGTTGCACTTGCCCTGGACTTGCATTGGTTATCTTTGTGCATTCTTTGGCCCATAGAGGGTCTTGTTCGGCATGCATCTTGAACATGTCGCTCAGGTTGATAAATTCGTCGGGGGTGCCGAACTCGGGGAGACCAACATCCTTCATAACTTTATTAATTTTACCCCAGTGTTTTTGGCACTTGGCCCATTTCTTTTGGATTTCTCGGTGTGGGTCCTGGGACATCTTAGCCCATTACTTGACAGATCTCTTCATGTAGTTGAGACTACCTTTTCCTACCAGCCGAATGCCATGTCTTTCCTTTTCTAGACCCTACTGAACTGCCTCAATATATTCGAGTCTCTCTACCGCTTGCTGTGCCTTTTCATGCCATCACTCCATCTCCTTTCACGTCGTGAGCGCCATGAGAGTGTCCTCTTGGAACTCGACTATGTTCACGGTTAACAAGTGTTTTTCCTTCTTGAACTTGTTGAAAACTCTGTTGAACTCACTTTTCAAATACATAGTGGTCTGCATAGTGCGCTTGTAGTACTCGGCCAGATGGCACAAGTGTTCGATCTCCTTTAGGGTGGCAGCTAATTCCTTTTCATACCTCCTAGCTCTATCCTGGGCAGCGTCAGAGTGGAATTTTCCCACACCAATCAGTTCAGACATACGAGCATCTGTTGTGTTGATTAATTTCTCCTCTGTGGTAACTAAGATGGAGTGATCTAAGGTGATCCTTCTCTTCTTTGAAGTCCTTTGAATGATGGCCTTTCTCTTTTGATCATAGGAGATTGCATAGATGTCTGCTACCTCGTCTACCGGTCCTGGTATCTGCTGATCGCCCCATGTGAGGTTGTTTCCTAGGCTTCCAATGGTGTATATTTGTTCAAGAGTGGGCTCTTTAACTTCCTCACTCTGTCTTGTAGATCTGACCTATACTTGTCGCTTGTTGGGGATTTGAATATTGGGCAGAATAGAGGTGCCGGGTATAGAATCGTTACTTACTTGCTCGTCAGCCGTAGAATTGTCGATTTCCTTTTACGGAGGTTCGTCACTTGGACCTAATTCTACTTCCAGTTCATCGGACTCCCTTGTGTCGAGGTCACCTTCAACTTCTGTTTCTTTTTGTGAGACCTCCTTGTCTTGAACCTCAGCCTCAGGAGAAGAGGTTTTGTCGGGACCTTCTTCCTCTTGGATGCGCACCGGGGTGCCACGAGCAGGCTCCAGACTCTTGTCGTCGCTGTATATATGTATAAGTGTGCTCAAGGGATTAGGCGCTTGCGTTTCTATTGACACCCGACCTGTCTCTGGTTGAGTTGTCCCTCCTTCCGAGGGATTGATCAGTGATGTTATGGATTCAGGGTTTCCTAACCCATTGGTGTTATCAGGGTCTGTGGAACTGGGATTGCTTGACTCTGTCGGGATGCTTCAGACAGTAGTTGAAATCGCAGGTCTTATGATAAGGTACGGATCATCCTGCATTCGCTTCATCAACAGCTAGCTTTGCTGGTACAAGAGGTCCCCCATACCCTATGTAACTGGAATTTCAGGGGAATCCCTGACTCGTACCGGGGATTCCTGGAAAACTTTCGATGCTTCAACATCTTCTTGGGGATTACCTATTTCTTCACCCGATTCAGTTGCTTCTGCTCCTTCCCAGGTCCTGAGAACTTCTTGAGCTTCCTGCTCCAAAGACATTGTTTTTTCCTCCCAACTCATAGCTTTAAACCTGGTTCCTTGAGAATCGACCCTTCTAGATGCCACCTCATTCCAGTCTTGAGAGTTTTCAGTGAAAATTTCATCTTTGAACCGGTCATGGGCATAAGGCCAACAAGATGATACCTCTGACGTGTGCTATAGGACTAAGCCCTTGGGATCATGTTTGCGAAATCGACCGGTTTGGAACCAAAATTCTAATTGACCTAGCCCTTCTTTCTTAGCATGCGCGGTGTCTTTGACCATGTAGAAGCCAATATGGAACCCATACGGTATGAAGGCCCGCTTCTTGTCTTTTACTAATAGCAAATTTATCCTAACACTAGCCGGTCGGGGACATAAATGGGTAATAAGTGGGGTGCCCCTATGGTGCCGAAAATCCTGATGTAGGTTTCTCGTTCATGTAAATACTAGTGACCAATTTTGGCTATAACCTTCTTTGCTTCATCTGACAGCCTAGGGAATTCTTTCCTGAAGAGAAAGAAGTAAATGCGTGCAATAAACTGATCACAGATAACATCATAGGATGTTTTGTACATGTTTTACCATAAGATGCTGAAGTATACATGGACTGCGAGCTCCGAAGAGGGCCAATTCAGGTTCATCGCAGAGAAAGTGTTCCTGGTGCAGATGACGTCCAATAGATATGAAGCCATGTAGAAGGCAGGGGTATCTCCCTCCTTCGGCACCTGAGCCTATCTTATGCAGGTGCTCAGCTATTTGGAGATGATGGCACCCCAACTGAAGCCTATGCCTGAAATGGCAACTGCAAAAGCTAGAGGCATCCAGGCCTCTGAAAACCAAGAGCAATCTTTCTCCCTATGCAACCGGTAGAGAAGATACATGAGATATATGTATGGTTCCCTAAGATTGGTCATTGGGTACCAGCCAACAGTCCGGTTCATGAATTTTTTTTCTTCCCTCCACCAATACGCCATGATTTTGCTGGTATCGTGTGATGCATAGAAACTCAGGACGAAATCAGTGCTCAGTTTTAGCTCAGAATCCCTGAGCATGTAGTAATTCTGAACCTCCGATGGCAGGAAGACCTCGATGCATTCATCATTATCATCATTAATAAAACATTTTTGTGCATCAGTGTGGTCAATAAGCCACTTTAAGAGCTCGATGAAAGGAAACACTGGAGACAGACTGGCCACCGTGTGCAGATAAGCCTTGTGAATATTTAGGAGAACCTCATGATCAAGCCTTCGTGTATCATGATCGCTGTGCGGGGTATATTCGAGGGTTTCTTCCTTCTTGATCTTCTTGAACACTTCTTCCTAGCTAGGAAATGTTGTTTTGGCTCCAATACTTGCCTTTGTGTCTCCGAAAGCTAGGGGCTAGATAAATGCCTCCTTGGTGATCATCTTGATGATGGGCACTGGATTGGAAGCAAATTCCAATTTTCTTGCAACGATTGGGGAGGAGCTCTCTCTTGCTTCTGATTCTTGCAGCTTTGGCACTCTGGGTGATTTCCTGGTAGAGGGTTTCTTTGGAGGCATCGTTCCTGCAATTAAAATTTCTCTTTAAACATGTGTATAGAGCGATATTGGGTGATAACAAATGAATGGAGCATACAAAACACCATAAGTGGATACATACTTGTAATGATTGCTAAGACAATTGTTTAATACTCACTGAACTTTGGGCATTTCCTTCGAACTGTTAGCTTCATTGTTCTGTTTGTTTTGAATTTCTTGTTGTGTAGAATAGGATCATACACAATGACTCGAACAGGATATAACTGGAGAGGTACTACCAGTCATATCAATTAGTTAATACGAGTAATGAATGCAGACTCAAAATAAACTACTATTGGATTTCTGCAAATAAATCTTAGTTGGTCGACGGCGGAGGTGCGGAGGAAGAGGCATTATATCGGTGGGTTTTAACGGTTCCTTTTGATTCATGCACAAATTAGTAAATAATGCATGATCCATGAATTAACTAATAGCTTTGAATGTGGTGTACCTGACACATTTAGGGGTTAAACGTCTCGTCACGTCACATCACTCTGGCATATAGATAGGTGATCATCTACTATCTGAGTGTATTCTTATATTGATATCCAGTTGATAAAACTTCCGATGCCGATGATATCAGGGTTGGTGATCGGGGAAAGTTCAGGTAGGCAGCTTCTCTGTGGGTCTTCATCTTCATGAGCTTTCATCGTCGAAAACGTTTCGGGCATTGGCGATGTCATTCTTATTTTTGCACAATGCTTACTATTACATCTTTCTACAAAAACCGAATGGATCTATCTTCGGCAAAATCCTTCCTGAGGCTTATTCGTAGGAAAGAAATGCTTTCATCGGATGACGCCGATGAAGGTCGACACTTGACTACTTTGACTTCCTAAATGATTTTTTCCACCTTTAACTTTCATCGATGCCGAATTTCTCAAGCGAGTCGGGGAAAATTCTGGGTCGCTGATTCCTTGCATAGTAATTAAGTCTCTTTTAGAGTTAAGATGAATCTTTGTTGTATGTTCAAGCAATCTTTAATTAATTCAATCATGAAACATAAAATACAAGCGAAGGTATCAATTTCATAACTGAGGAGAAAACAAATAATGCAAATATCGAGTGGTACCCAAAAAATAAAATGGTGATATATTCTTTTAGGGTGTGTTGAGTGCTCAACACCCACCTAATCCAATTGACTTATTTTGGAAGTTTTCATGTCAATATATCTTTTTGTACTTCTAGGGCCATTTTGGGGCCCTAAACAATGTTTTCTTGGCTTTCCACAGTCAAACCATAGACTGACTCAGATTTTGATGACATAATGTGTATTTCTCGAAAACACCTTTCCAACGGGCTATCACGCGCCTAAAAAAGAGGTCGTATGAAAAAGTTACGACTCCAGGAAGTTGAGGTACCAAATTACCCATCATGGCCCACATAAATTTTGGTGTTTCATCTCCTAGGGTTAGGTTTTTTGATGTCTAGGGTTTAGGAATTCATGAGTAATGTTAAAAAGGCGTCTGGAGCCTCATTGCAATCATTTTTCTCAGACGGATGCACGTAGCAAGCTACATATCTTCTCATAGATAGATACCACCATTCAAGCAAGTTGTTTCCAGTTTTGCAGTTTTACAGTTTCAACCTATTTTTTTTATTCAAATAGAAGTTATTGTTCACTAGATATCTGTTGTTGTTCTCCATATCTCTGTGTTATTGTATTCAGTCTATTATTCCTTTCATTCCGCTCATAAATCCGGATCAGTGGTATCCGAGTGGTCTTCTTTTAATTTATTTTTCTTCGTGCATGTCCTCAACAAGATCTGGGTACAAGAAGTTGGGACTTGAACCAATTGAGCCTTTGCAAGATTGTCCACACTGAGCCTGACGACAACCTATGGGCGACAAGAAGAAATATGATGGAGCAGGAGATCCTTTTAAAATGTTGCTCGAGGAATCCCTTGTGCAAAAAAGGAATGAAATGATTGACAACTTTGCACAGATCCTTCAACAGTTTCCCACAGGAGATGCATATTCATCAAGCGACCGTGTAACCCCCTTCAAGGTACAAGTAAATTTTGATATTCCATTATTTTAAGGACTAATAGATGTAGATGTTGTATATAAATGGTTGAATCTACTTGAAGGGTACTTTTCAGTCGACAATTTTTTCGACAGGGAAAATATTACTTTTTCACTCCTCAAGGTCATCCCCCATGTTAAGGACTGGTGGGATACTTACTCTGAGCAAAGGGTCAAAGAGGAATCTACAATATTTGTATTGGACAACTGGGAGGGGGGATGAATCAGTTGTTACCATGCTTAAACAATTATGCATCTTTTAAAATAATTACAAGGCACTCAATGATGATCACAATAATGTAGGGAAATGAACAATGGAACATTCAACATCAATCACATATATGAGAAACACAGAGACAGATATTTCCCAAGGAAACCCATATAGGGTAAAAAACTCTTCTTCTTTATATGATAAGTATTATTTACATTCTTTACATTATCATACATTTGAGCACCAACTCATTGTGAGGCTACAA
>ML778030.1:2125419-2140088 GCA_009831015.1 Picea engelmannii
TTATTAAATAAGACCCACTATGGTAGTTAGATATAATAAATGTAAGAGGACTTCTTAGAAGGTTCTACTTCTAGAAGATTCCTCCTCTAGAATGTTCTTAGGTGATGGTAGCACTATATAAAGGGGTTCAAGAAATATAATGAAACATGAAGAGAAGTATTGTATTTGGAGCGGTAGCTCAATAGGAGGATGCCCCCTCGAAGAGGCAAGTGAACAGGAGAGGATCCCTTCCCTAATAGGATCCATTGTATGGTGTTGCCCTACCTCAAGGGTTTGGTAATAATATTGTGTGGTTTCTTCTATCTTTCTTGTGGATCTATTGTGTATTTAGTATTTGTGGTGATTATATCTTCATATCTGGTATTGGTTCTTAACAATTTGGATCTGCAAAAAGGCGGCCCCAACCCACAAAAGAATGGATGGAAAAAACATGGTTTCTCATAGGAGAACCAGTCCAAGCCGCAACCCAATAAGGGTAATGAGAATTCAAAGAATGACATGGGAAAATGGTGTGAATACCATAAAATCCCTTGGCACAACACCGAAGAATGTCGCTCCAACCAATAACTGGTGGCAGAGGTGAAAGATTCTGAGTTAGAGGCAGATTTCAACTTCAAATCAAATCCAGAAAGTGGGAAGTGGATCATTGATGTTGAACCCAGTGCCACTGTCACTACCACCAAAGTCCAACCAAGCAAACCAAAAGAAACAAAAGAAGGGGAGCGCCTCTTTCACTCACAGATGTGGGTAAAGGGGACGTCACTGCATTTCACTGTCGATAGTAGTAGTCAGAAGAACTTGATTTTAGCATAGGTCATCAAGTGGCTAGACCTATCGATAAAACCATACCTGTAACCCTACACCATCGGCTAGCTTCACCAAGGATGAGATCTCCGCGTCAGCAAACAATGCCATCTTCCCTACAACATCAAGCCATTCAAAGACGAGGTATTGTGTGATATTGATCCCCTTGAAGTTTTTGATGTTATTTTAGGCTAGCCATATTTGTGGAAGTGACATGTTGTGTATGAGTTTAGACCCCACAGTGTTATTATTACTTTGGGTAGACAATTGTATAGGATACCAAAGGTAGCGCCACCTACCACTATTTCTTTAATCTATGCTAAGCAATGCAGTAAGGTAATTTTATAGTTTGGGAAGTTCATCTTCTTTTTGATCCATGCTTGCAGTAAGTAGAAGTTCTCCACCACATTCGTGACGTATACACATAGCCTCTCTTTGCAATAGAAGAAAGTGTACGAGATCATGGAAGAGTACAAATACATATTCTCCTCACTCATCGAGGTACCGATGCACTGTCAAGTCAAGCATTCAATTGATCTAACCCTCAGTTCCCCACTTCCTAATGGACCAGTCTAGCATCGCTTACCGATGGAAAATGACGAAATCAAGCACTAGATCCAAGAGCTTCTTCAAAAGGGAAAGATTTGACCCAACTCCTCCCCTTGTGGAAGCTTGATTGTGCCAGTGTAGAAGAAAGACAGGACCTGGCGGATCTGCATTGATTATAGAGCATTAAGCAAAATTACATCCAGGAACCAGTACCCAATTCCCCGAATTGATGACCTTCTTGAACAACTCAAGGGGGAAAATCTCTTCAACAAGATTGACCTAAAGTCTGTGTACCACCAAGTTCCCATCGAACCAACTGCTCTATGGAAGACAACTTTCAAATCTAAAGAAGGTCTCTTCGAATGGTTGGTCATGCCCTTTGGCTTAACAAATGCACCAACAAATTTCATGAGATTGATGGATGATGTATTGAGACCCTTCACCAACTCTTTTGTGGTGGTATATCAGGATGACATCCTCATATTCAACAAAACTTGAGAGGAGAACATGCAGCATATTCAATAGATTTTAGGAACTCTGTGACAACTCAAGCTATATGCCAACCTAGAAAAATGATCCTTTGGCATGAACATGGTCCAATACTTTGGCTACATTGTTGATGAGAATGGGGTACATGTGGATCCAACTAATATCGAAGTCATTCGTGATTGGACAACCCCGACCACACTAACCGAGCTTCGGAGCTTCTTGGGACTTGCCAACTTCTACCGAAGGTTCATGTTGGGATTCTCCCATATTTCATGGGCCCTCAGCCAAGT
Organism: Picea engelmannii; assembly: GCA_009831015.1. Taxonomy (NCBI): domain Eukaryota; kingdom Viridiplantae; phylum Streptophyta; class Pinopsida; order Pinales; family Pinaceae; genus Picea; species Picea engelmannii. The sequence goes on from ML778030.1 coordinate 2,127,552, forward strand.
AACCAAGGATAGTGGCAAGGGAAATTTCACATGGGGGTAGGCACAACAACAAGCATTTGGTGATCTAAAGCATTGCTTGTGCTCAGCTCCAGTACTCTCCTTACCTGATCTACATCAACCATTTGAGATTGAGACTGATTCCTCCGACTATGTTGTCGATGCAGTTCTCACTTGGCATGGTCGTCCAGTAGCATACCATAGTGAGACGCTATTAGATACTATCCGAAAATAATCCACCTATGAAAATAAAATGTATTCCATTATGCAATCATGTCATCAACGAAAACATTACATTTTGGGAAAGTAGACAATCATCCACACTAATCACAAACCTCTATAGCTCATACAGACACATGGGAAGTTGGAGAATGATAGCCATCAAAAGTGGTCCACATACCTACAAAATTTCCATCTCAACATCAAGTATAAAACATGCAGCACAAATCGTGTTGTTGATTACCTCAGTCTCCCTCCCATTGTTGAACTCACCATAGTGCTCCATTCCTATAGGTATGAGGCATTTGAGTGGCCCCAAATTGATCAGTGTGACCATGACTTTGCCACCACCTATCATCTCTTGGGTATAGGAGCAGATGCCACCAATTTTCACATCCAAGATGGACTATTTTCCATTTGGGCCACCTCTGTGTTCCCACAAGTGAATGTGCAAAAATGATTTGGGAGGCTCACTATAGTCAGATGGAAAGACATTTTAGCATGGAGAAAATTGTGGTTGTTCTACAAAAAAAAATTATTGGCCAAAACTTCGACAAGACATCAGCAAGTATATCATATCTTTCACTACCTGTGTCATTGGCAAGCCAACCATCAAGAATCAAGGCTTAAACACCCCTCTTCCTACTCCCGAGAGCCCTTGGGAATCCATATCGATGGATTACATGTATGGCCTTTTGTCCACCAAGCACAACAATGATTGTGTATTTGTGGTGGTTGACTGGTTTTCGAACATGGAAATTATCAAAGCCTGTAAGAAGAGAATCACAATGGAAGATACGGCCAATATCTTCTTCGAACAGGTGTGGGTCCATTTTAGGATACCACACACCATCACCTCAGATCAGGGCAATAGGTTCCTCAACACATTTTAGTCGAGTCTTTGGTCACTGTTGGACACCAAGATCACTAAATCTACTGCTTTCCACCCCCAAACTGATGGCCAGACATAGGTTGTCAATCAAATTATTGTGCACATCTTGCGCATGTACAACTCTAACCATCCACGTACATGGGATGAGATTCTTCCCTATGTTCAACACATCTACAACATGTCTCTTCATAGCTCCACCGACCGTGGCCCATTTCAGGTAGGGATGGGATTCCAACCCTTGGGTCCCATTGATTTTGCACTACCTCTTGCAACATGATTCATTGAGGCCGACAAATCCACAATATTGATTGAGGGGATTCAACACATCCGCCAACAGGTCCATGAGATTTTTCAGAAAGATAATGCTAAGTACAAGAAGCACAATGATCAACACCAGGTACCGCACCAGTTTCAGGTGGGATACAAGTTCTGGTTACATTTGCAGAAAGAGTGCCTTACAGGGCCCCATTGGAAGCTTCGCCCACTTCAATATGGGCCTTACACTATCACTAAGGCTGTGGGTAGAAATGATTTTGAGCTCAACACTACACCCTTCCTTGGCTTGCACCCAATGTTCAATGTGAACCTACTTTGGCCATATTTTCCACCATTATTGGACACCTCATAGATCGAAGAATAGTTGACACCAACAGAGCTCAACCCTGACTGCATGGAATAGGCATCCTAATCCGTATTATTTTTTAGAACAAAATGAAAGCAAAGATATTACAATGAAATACACATAAATATTTCCAGAAACAAATAAATACAGTAATACATGATTTCTATTAATGAAATAAATGTACAGAGACTGTAAAAATACAGAGTGAAAGATTCACTAGAATGGTGGTAGCTTATCTCTGAGAAGAGATGTGACGACTACTCGCATTCACAAGAAGATGATTACAATGAGGCTATGAAGGAATTTTTACAATAAAGATGAATTCCGAAACCCTAGACATACAAAAACCTAACCCTAGGATATGAAGCGTCAAAAGTTGTGTGGGCCCCATTGGGGTAAGTTAGTACATTAAATTCTCGGGGTCATAACTTTTGCATACGATCTTCGTTTAGGGCGCATGATAACTTGTTGGAAAGGTATTGTTGAGATTCATTTAGGGGGTTGAATCAGAGCCTTCGACTATCATTGAGGTGTCTGATCATGAAAAAGCATAGTTTAGGCCCTCAAACTAGCCCCCGGAGTTAAAAACTGCTAAAAATAGTAAATTGCCAAAATTGTCAAAACACTATTTTGAGCCAGTTGGAAAAGGTGTGTGGCCATCGATATCCCCCTGGATCAATCCTCCCTCCTTAGTAAGCAATGGTTGTTGGTTGTGGAGCTTGATTATCATCATGAATTCAGAGGTCTTTTGTTTCAACCATGTTTATACCCCATGAAGACTTTACACCCTAAAAGAATGTACACTCCTCCACGCGGGGGAGTGTAGGGGGGGTTATCCCGTCTACAGGGTCTGGGGGGGTTATCCCCCCAGCTGGGGGTTCAGGGGAAAGTGGCCCCTCGATGGGGGTTTAGAGGTGAATCCCTCGAAGAAAACATTTCCTTGTAAATGCATATTGTAATTTCATTGTAAATATGGACCGTTCATTATAAGGTCACAGATCTGACGGTAGAAGTTATGTTAGGGTTTTTTTCCCTAGAAGGAAACCCTATTTTATGAGAGAATTGTATTACAACTATGTATGATTGCAAATATTGTATTCTGAGAGAGGAGACTATGAGAGAAAGAAGAGGAAGTTACAACGGGTGTGCTTTAGGTTGTATCCCTTCATTTGTTGGATAATAATAAAGCAAGGACCTTGCAATTTATCTGGTGGACGTAGCCCACACTGGGTGAACCATGTATATCTGTGTCTCTATTTTATTGTGTATCTTATGTGTTTTATTTCTGCAATTGTTTTATTTTATTGCTCCGTGATCCTATTTTTCTAACAATGGTCTCCATTGCGTTGAGTGCCCGGGGGAGAGGGGGAAGTGTTTGTTGAACCTAAACCTTGGTGAGTTGCTTGCCTTGTTGGAGAAGTTGTGTTTCTTATTTTGTTGAAGGCTGTCAAGAACCTATTGCTGGTGGGGTTGAGTCTATTCAACCATTCAGGCTACATGAGATGACTGTGTGCAGAAGGAATCTTTGTGCTTTGTTGCAATCTTATCGGCTTGCTTCTATTCGATAGAAGGTGCTTGGGCCAAGGCTGTAGTGGTTGCTGTGTCCTTTTGTTCACCTTTTGAACAGATTGTGAAGAAGATAAATTTTTTAGTATGAGATACTACCTTGCAGCATTGTTTTAGTGGGACAATAGTTGGAAATACCTATGGTATCCTGTAGAGATGATCCCCAGAGTAACAATGACACTATGGGGTCAAGACTCATAGATAACATGGAACTTCCAAATATATGATTGGCCTAAGAGAACATCAGAGACATCTAATGAGGAAACATCACATAATAGCTCATCCTTGAAGGGTTGGATGCCGTATGTCAATCGACATTGTTGGCTGACATGAAGATTGTGTCCCTGGAAAAGCCACCCGATGTTGTATGGCTGCAGGTGTGGTGTTTTCAAAAATCCCAACTATTTGATGACCTTTGTTGAGATGAGGTTCTTTTTTCTTATGCTATCAACAATAAAATGCATCAGGGTCCCCTTCACCCACATCTGTGAATGAAAAAGGTGCTCCCCCTCTTCAGGATCTATTGGTTCTTTTGGTTGAATTGTTGCGAACACGACAATAGCAGTGGGGTTTGCGTCGATGATATGTCTTCTCCCATTATTTTATGAATATAGGTTCGGCTCCTTTTATTTGATCTCTACCACCAATTATTGTTTTGAGTGACATTCATCAATGTTGTGTGAGGGGATTTTGTGGAAATCGCACCAGTTTCCAGTGTCCTTCTTCGTCTTTCCGTTACCATTCTTTTCATGTGGCTTGGACTAGTTTTTTGAAGGCTGGTTGTTAGGGTCATCTTTACCATACTTTGGTTGTTGCGGATTTGCAGACCCGAACTCCCACTTGTTCCGGTGCTTAAATTTCTACTCGATTTTAACTGCATATCGATAAGCAACACCAAGTTATGAGATGTCCAGAAAATCCATTTTAGTTTGGATGTGTCTGTATAGAGCCCCACGATATTTCAGAACCAAATTTCACTCAGAGTCTTTGATACCCAGATTGGTGCACAAGTTATGGAAATTATTTGTGCACTTCGACACTGTTTGGCCCCTCTCTTGTTGCAGTGTGGTCCATCTCATGCACTAGTCATCATAGTTTCCAACAGGGTAATATTGTTCCTTGACTGCATCCACAAAAAACTGCCAAGTGGGATCGACCCCATATATTCCATACTTCTAGTGGAACTTTTCTCCTAGTAAGTTTCCCACCAATGTTTGACATGGGGGAGAGCGTTAAGGAGTGCGAAGGTGATATTTTCCCTATCGGAGAAATTATGAATATAAAAATAACCTTCTAGTAGATTTAACCATTTTTCTAGAGAATTTGCATCTATATGTCCTTCAAATATGGGAATATCAAAATTAACTTGTACATTGAAAGGCGAGGTTCCTCCAAAGTGGTTGCTTAATGAATATGCGTCAGTTGTTATCAACAAGCATTGAAGGATGTGGGAAAAATTCTCCATCATTTCGTCCCTCTGTCGCGTGAGAGCTTGCTCAAGCAATAGATTAATGGAATCTTATTCTTCATCATTTTTATTTTCTTCAGCCATGGAGGGTCTCTTGGGCATGCGAGAGTGATTTTCCTCAAGAGATAAAAGCTCAAGACCCAACTTTCTATACTCGGACCTCGTCGGGAACATGCATTGAAAAACGATCAAGAGCAACCTACTCTGATACCACTGATCCAGATTATTTTTTAGAATGAAATGAAAGTAGAGATATTACAATGAAATACACATAAATATTTCTAGAAAAAAATAAATATAGTAATACATGATTTCTATTAATTAAAGAAATGTACAGAGACTGTAAAAACACAGAGTGAAAGACTCACTAGAATGGTGGTAGCTTATCTTTGAGAAGAGATGTGATGACTACTTGCATTTGAAAGAAGTTGATTACAATGAGGTTCTGAAGGAATTTTTACAATAAATATGAATTCCAAAACCCTAGACATACAAAAACCTAACCCTAGGAGATGAAGCGCCAAAAGTCATGTGGGCCTCGTTGGGGTAAGTTAGTACATTAACTTCCCGGGGTCGTAACTTTTGCATATGATCTTTGTTTAGGGTGCATGATAGCTCATTGGAAAGGTATTGAAGAGGAAATTCGTTTAGGGGGATCAATGAGAGTCTATGGCTCTCATTAAGGTGTATGATTGTGAAAAAACATCATTTAGGCCCTCAAAGTGGCCCCTGAAGTTGAAAACTGCTAAAAATAGTAAATTGCCAAACTTGTCAGAAAATTGTTTTGAGCCAGTTGGAAAAGGTGGGTGGCCACCAATACCCACCTGGATCACATCCACTAATCATATAGTGGACATAGGTCAAGGGAATTCACCAGCAGAGGATCCAACTTTATCGAGTTGTCAAGACATGGTAGCTCCTACACCAAGGAAAGTGGCTCACCCGGGGCCAAATTCAGTAGAAGTTTCCTCACTTGATGGTGGAGCTCAATGAAATGGATACCATTTTTTCCAAAGGGGGGAGGACTGATCTAGGTGGATATTGGTGGCCACCCACCTATTCTGAATGGCTCCTCTTGATAGTTTTTAGTTCAACACGTTCTTGTATACTTATTTGTAATTGTGGGTTCTAAACTTCTAGGGATATATGAATCCATACAAATTTTCCAGGTGGAGATTGGTGGCTGTCCACCTAATCCAACTGGCTTATTTTGGAATTTTTCATGTTAGTACATCTTTCTGTACTTCCAGGGTCATTTTGGGGCCCTAAACAATGTTTTTTTGGCTTTCTACAGTTAAACTGTAGATGGAGTCAAAGTTTGATTGAATAATGTGTATTTATATAAAATACCTTTCCAACAAGATATCACTCGCCTAAAACAGAGGTTGTATGCAAAAGTTACAACCCCAGGAATTTGAGGTACCAACTTACCCCTCGGGGCCCACATAACTTTTGGTGTTTCATCTCCTAGGGTTAGGTTTTTGGATGTCTAGGGTTTTGGAATTCATGAGTAATGTTAAAAATTACTTTGCAGCCTCATTGTAATCATTCTGCTCAGATGGGTGCGCATAACAAGCCACATCTCTTCTTAGAGATAGCTACCACCATTCAAGCAAGTTGTTTCCATTTCTGCAGTTTTATAGTTTCAACTTATTTTATTTATTCAAATCGAAGTTATTGTTCACTAGATATTTGTTTGTGTTCTCCGTATGTCTGTGTTATTGTATTCAATATTTTATTCCTTTTATTTTGCTCATAAATCCGGATCAACCTACACCTAAATCACTTCAAGAATCCATGATAAAGAAAGTCATAATTTTTTGTAAAATGAAAATTGTAGGATGATCCGCTATAGGTCATGGTTTAAAATTGAAATGCAAAGAAATTTAGTGATAATGTGTGGTGTTAGTGTTGTACATTTTTAATTTAAAAGAAAACAAGGAATGAAGAAGAAACAATGTTTTCGTCATGGCGATGCACTTGCAAATAGTCTTCTTCAAGTTTGCTCATGCCATCAACACTTGGAAAAAAATTATGATGTAATATTAAATTAACAAGAAATGATTGTTCACGAGGAATGGAGATTGGTTTCTTACCTAATTTTTGTGAAGGAGAGTAACAAGTTTTGATCCTTAGACCTCCCACTACATATCAAATTGCTACACCTTATATTTTAGACATATGAAGCATACCTGGAGACTCAACCTAGAGTAATTGATTTATGCAGAACAACCCTTTGACTTAGGATATACTTAATGTACCATCAGATCTGCTTCCTTGTTGGTAGAGACTCAAAACATTGTTTCACTCCATATAATGAATTTGACCAAAGAATTTATAGATCACATGAACCCATAACTTCTTCCTCTAATGGCTCGTTTGACAAAGGAGGGTGATGAAGGATTTTGACTTAGTTTCGAGGGAGTTTATTTTTTAAAGGTTGTGTCTGAGACCCTTTTAGTTGTTACTCCATATTTTTAGGTAGGTTTCCTATTTTCCAAACCCAATATTGAAGACATGGAACCTATGGTTCCAAATCCCTAAAAGGAGAAACCAAAACCATTAGGAGGCATCTCCTACTTCAATTTCACTTGTCCATTACCAGACCCTGGGCAAGATAAGAGTGAACCTACGGTCATGGGTTTTGACCAAAGGAACATGTGCCAGGGATGATCTAGGAAGGTATTCAGTTGGAAGGCAAGGTTGGAAGGTTGGAAACTAGAAATAAGAACTAGTGTTATTCTCATATAACAGAGAGGGGGGTAAAAATGAGTTGATTACACATCCAACTTACTTTATGGATCATGTCAACTACGATGAGATTTTCCTTTGTTCAAGAAAGGTGGAGGAAAATCCCTCATCACCTATTATCACCAACCCAATGGGTGAGATAGATGCTTCCCAAAAACCAAATGATGTTGTAAGAAAGCAGAATGGCACTGGGGAAGTTTGTGTAATGGCATGACTGTTAGGCCACGTTCTCACTAAGGTTGCCTCTTGAACCTCTCTAGCTTTCTTTTCTCTCTGGTCTACTTAGTGGATAAATTATTTCTCTTTGTCTTTCCTTCCTATCCCAACCTAGATAGGATTGGAGGTAAGACTAGCATGCTTTCCTTTCAGCCTGCTACTTTCCTGCTAGCCTAATTTCATCTTTAATCATTCACTCATGATAAAGTGCTATGTTCCCTGGCTTGAATACAAGTAAGAGTAGGAATTTTCCTAATTGCAAGGGATTTGTCAGGATGAACCAAAAAACTAAGGGATATCTAGTGAATTGGGTGATATTATACATGTGGCCTCATTGGTGTAAGGCACCTTTACATTGGTAAGCATTGTGAGAAAGGAAAGTGTCCAACATGTATATAAAAGTTGTTTGATGAACTTCCATTAAAGACGACGACCACAATATACATGGAAACAAAATCTAGAAATGTTTAATCCAACTACCTTGTTATTAGTATGTTCCCAAGTAGGTACTCTAGTGATCGGTTGGATGTCAAAGTTATATTAATTCATTTTGTTTTTATATTTTATCCAAAGTTTTCTTAAATTCCAATTAAATTTCTTTTATAAAATATAAAAAATATATGTTCTTTATTTTTTTAATTTCATAAAATTAATTTTTGATTGGTTTAAACACCTTTGACTTGACATAATTTTCCTAGTGTGTTTGAAATATTTTACCTTATTCACTAGTCTTTGAAATTGATTTACTTAATATAAATTTGCATTGGCCACCCTTATGAAAATATCATACTCTACCTAGGGCACTCTGCAGTTGAGGTATCTGTTCTCTGACCACTCTGTAGTCGAGGTATCAGGTCTCTAGCCACTCTGCAGTCAATGCATCTCTGCAATCCAAGTGTCCATTGCATCAAGGGAATATCATGCAAACATGTGACAATTTACTATATATCTGCAATCTAGGTTTCCATTACATCAATTAAATATCATGAAAACATTCGACAGTTTGCATGAACATTTTTTTTGGAACCAAATCTTTAAGTTCAGGCTCAAATCATACGTGAGAAATACTAGCTCTTGTAAATAACAATGCAACAAAAGGTAACTGATGTTTTCATATGGATTCTGTATTTCTCTAGTTGAAGTTGTAGTGGGTTGCTCACTAATCCATCTAGTGGCTTCAGGGTCATCTTCTTCTTCTTTGTATCCTCTTCTTTGTAGCCTCCTGTCGAGACCCCTAATTGATGATGCTCTTGCAGGAAATGAGTAGGTCTACTTGGTTTCAAGTGTTTATGCGGAAATACTCTCTATATTTCTCACCGATATGTTGATAAAGACAACTGGTTCTTTGATTCCAAGGGCACAAACAAACATCTTCTCTCATTGAGACCAACATTGACTTTGGGGATTTATGTTGATCATAGTACCAGTAATATCAATATCCTCTACCGAGGAGGGGTGAAACCCTTGGATGAAAATTTTCCTTTTGTTCGAGTGCAACTTCACCAGTCTCTACCTAGGACTAGACTTTCCTCAAGAGTCTTGGAGGAATGAGAATATATCCATTGAATAATATGCTCTTGTTCCTCCAAATACCACTAAGCAACAACAGAAATAAGAAGAGAGGTCATAATGTACAAGTTGAAGTGGAAAGGAAGGTTTTTTTCCAAGCAAATCTCTTTTTAAATCCTCATTCCTATACTTACAATGGTGGTGGGATTCAAGCCATCATTACTATGATTAGAGATAGGAGTGAGAGGTGCCAATGATTGCACTAATTGATTCCTAGGAGGTTGCAATAAATTACACTTTCCTTTTCTATGCCAAAATCATTTTTCTCCTTTCATTCTTGCAATGGCCCTCTGGTGAGGGAAGTATACTGCAACAAGTTTCCCTTGATGGTCAAGCACTCTTGTTTTCTAGATCTACCAAAAAGGAAGGCTAGGAGGGATAGATGGATATATCATCCTCCTTGCCTGGTCTCTCGGATATGAAAGGGACTAGAGCTCTTGATTGAATCTGAAGATACAGAGAAAGGGTAGATTGAAGGATACAAAAAATTCACATGTCCTTTCACTTGCTAGCTAGTAATCCTATTATGTATGATTAGGATAGGGTTGATTCAATATTCCCCTGTGGAGCCTTCAGACTATATTTAGGCTAATTCTCTTCACTTTCCTTGGATAAATATTAAGCTCTCACTCAAATACGATCCACATAGAGAGCTATGTAAACAAAGAGAGTCCATATAAATAAAGAATGTGATCTCCTTCTAGTGATAAGCAAGTTAGCGAGTAGTTGTAAGCACTAGTTATGTTCCGATAGTATGCATAAAAGCTAGTAGTTCGCAATTCCAATATTCAAGTAGCTCTAAGCAAGGTATTACTTTGATTGGTTTATTGATGAACTAACCAAAGAAAATGAATACCCAAAGGAAAGGGAGACTAGACCTAGGACCATGCAAGATATAACTTCAAGTTCATAATTTTCATTGAATATTATTAAAAGGATAAATGGAGAAGTACAAAAATATTAATTTTCAAGGATCAATGGAGAAGTACAAAAATACTACCCATCTATTATTGGTATTGTTATAGCTATTCTTATCTCTACCACTGCTATTGTTGTTGGTGGTAGATATTCTCGGAGAGGAGAAGATGGAAGGAAATTGATGAAATGAAAGAGATTGTTGTTATTTTTACCACTTGCACCATTACTGCTATCGGTGGTAGATATTATTGTTGCCACTACTACTGGTGCTGGTTATAGATATTCCTAGAGAAAAGAAGATGAAAGGCAATCAATGAAATGCAAAATATTATTTTTATTGCTATCGATGCCACTACTATTGTTGGTGGTGGTAGATATTATCGGAGAAGAGAAGAAAGAAGGAAATCGATGAAATGCAAGAGAAAGAACACCAAATTCCTGGCTAACGGATTCAATTTCGAGGGCAGATCAACCAATTCTCTCATTTTTCAATTTAATTCATGCTAAAGGAAATCAATGAACTGCAAGAGAAAGAGGAATAAATTCCTAGCTAAAATTGTGGTTCAATTCCCATGGAAGGCAATCCATGAACTGCAAGAGAAAGAGGAACAAATTCATGGCTAAAGGATTCAATTCTCACAAAATATCAACCAATTCTCTCATGTCACATTTCAATTCCTGCAAAGGATTGCCATTTTCTTAAACAAGTAATCCATTTTCACCCTTGTGCATAACTTGTTCATGTTGATTGAATTATTACAAAATTTATCTGTAATTCCTGAACATGTGGTGATGAATTCGTTTTCCAAGTGGCAGGATAAGGAATTAACTCAAGCATATGTGGTAATTAATTCGTGAACCCACAATTAATAATTAATAAATCAAATTGATTTACAAGTTGCTTTATATAAATTTAATCCTTTTCTAAATGTTTGAACATGGTTTTTAAATATTTTTTAATTATCTTTTCTAAAGCTTGATGATATTTACCCAAAACAATTTTCTTTTGGTCACTCTATCCAATCTAAACAATGTTGAATAGTGTAAACCTTGGCATTTTAACATTAAATAAATTTATCACTCTTTCATTATTAGTCCCCATCGAAGGCACATAGGGACTATAGCAATCGATAATTCGTTGACATCATATTAATCTGTCCTTTGACTATAAATTTTCGCATCATCTGTATTGTTCGTACTATAGAAGTAAAAACAATATTTTATATATATATATATAAATTATATGTCATCGTTTCATTGGAGAATATATTCGAGGTCTTATTTCCAACTTTGTTGTTCCCAATGTTGTAAATGTGTAGATATCCAAATTTTTGATCTTAGACGTGCCTTTTTAATTTTTATTACATTTTTACTGAAATGTTTACAAACCAAAAGTTATGAGCATGGAAGCTATTTTTAGTCCTTTATTAATGTATTTGTCCTATTATTATTACTCCTTTGTATTTGTATTGAAATGTTTGCATACCAAAGGTTTAGATCATTGACACTTTTTTTGAGGTTCTTCAATAGGCCTGACAACTTAAATGTTTACATGGCACGAGGTCTTGAAACAAGACTGACAACTTAAATGTTTGCATACCATAAGGCCCTTAGACAACATGAGAGCCTTAAATGTTTACCTAAATAGGCTTCTCAGAGTACATTTTCCCTCAAAATTTTCCATACAATGTTGCAGTGAATTTGGACAATATTGTTGCCAGTTGAATAGGCATTGTATGTTTCATACTTCTTCTAGGCTTGGAATGCGATTTCGTCATCATTGAAGCTACATACATTTTTTACTGGTTCGGTGGGTGCTTCTTCTTCATTGATTTGTCAGTTGTTGCTTGTTGTTGTTTGGTTCAAATTTTCAAGGTTGGGGTCCTGCATTCATAGTTGGATCTATTTTTTATTTTTTTTACTTTGCGGGGTCTAGGTGTTGCACCCATAATTCAACCCGCGCTTCTGTCGTTCATCGTTTCAGAGTAAGTTTCCATGCCATAATTTCATTTTCTATTCATTCTTTTTTGTTCAGTGTTTGCATTTTGCAGGTAAGATTGTTTTCTTATTTCTACTGGCATGCTCCTCATATGTTTCTGGTTTCTTCTGTGCTTCGGCTGTAGTTTGGTAATATTTGGAGATACATATGTTGTTTACTGGTTCAATGGTTGTTTCTTGTTCACTTGTTTGTTAGTTGTTCGATTGCCATTTGTTTTTGTTTGACTCAAGTTTACGAGTTTGGGGCCCTGGGGCTGTAGTCGGGCATGTTCGTTCTTTCTCACTGGTTTGGTGATTTCTGTTTTCTTTTGTTTGCTTTGG
>ML778030.1:2140175-2155631 GCA_009831015.1 Picea engelmannii
CGCGAGTGGACCTGCGGTTGTGTTGTTTTCCATGTCTAGCGAAGCCGAGATCTAGCGCATGTTCCATGCCCGCCTATTATGCTGTAAACTTTTGTTGATACTTCAGTGTTGACATGATAGAAAATAGTGGCATATGAAATAATTGGACAACTACATGTGCAATTGTAGTATCCATTTTTTTTTTGTTAAAATAAAACATGTGCAAAACACACTTATTAACCATATATGGTGAAATGTGCCCATATCACAATACAACTTCTTTATCCTCTACACAGACTGGTGTGACCATGATACAATTTGTCTTGTGCTTGAGATATGATATGTACACCAAAGATGCTGCAAAATTATATTTCCATGTCTGGAAGCATATCTAGATACTCTGCCACAGAAAACCAAAATAATTTAGCTATGGCCATGGAATTTCTTAATATTTGGTGGCTTGTAATATATTTTGGGAAGGGAAAAAATTTATATATTTACAACCATAGATGGAAAAAATCAAAGGTTCATGTTTTTGACTATATTTTATTCTATTCGTTGATTCTGATTTATTGTATGTACATATTACTTGTTCTCCATTGCATACCAGCGTCCATAAATGTTTATTGTATTTTGTGTGTTCCCACATTCAAATAAACTGAATAGCTGGAGAAAACGAAGGAGTCTTAAGTGCAATGGTGCAAAAGGAGATACAAAGGTACATACTTGTATTGTTATTTCATATTCCGTTGTTTTGTATTTCATTTATTGTCTGTATATGTGTTCACCTAGTTTATTGTATGTAGATATTGTGTACCTTCCTACATAATAACTTATCTTCATTACATGTCTTCATGCATACTAACTTCCTTCATGTCCATTGTATTTTCCATACATTGCTACATTTAAACAAACAGAGTGGTTGGAGAGGATGATGGACTCTTTGGCACGAATGTAGACGAGGAGTTGCAGAGGTGCATACCTGTACTCTTATTTCATATTCCAATGTTTGGTATTTCATTTATTGTTTGTGTATTTATTCTACTTGTTCTACTTCCTTTTTTACTGTATGTATATACTATGTATCTTTTTTCTTATTCTCATGTGAATCGTAGTATTCTCTTTACTGCTACATTGAAATAAATAGAATTGTAGTCCTTTCTTTTACATGTCTTTCTTCATACTAACTTGCCTTCATTTCACCTCTATACTCAGTGTTGCTACCTTGGAAGAAACAAATTGGTTGGACAGGAAGATGAATTCTTATATGCAACAACAGAGGGGTCTATGGTACAATCTTCGAAAAGGTATAACAACTGTGGTAGTAAATTAAACATAAAAAAAGAATGGGGGCATGTAATATTGGACTATAAAACAATGATTTGGCAACAATGGGCCTTTGTGCCCTCCCCATTTCTAATTTTTCCATTTTCTATTATCCCTTTTTCTTTTTGATTTCTCTGCTTAGTCATCTTTCCGAAAATTCCTTAGTGCGGGGGTTGGCAGACTCATGGGTTCACATTTATGGTTATGCTTCTACCTTATTCCATACTTATGCACTTTGTCGATTGCGAGTGCCAGGCTGACTGGTTCAATATTGCGCCTTTGGCTTCAGAGGTTCCGTGATATACAGATTGGTCGTTGTGCCCCACCATCATGCCCTATTTACTATTACACATTTTTTCAGTCAAAAAATCCGAGGCATACAATTTGACCCTTGGGTCCTCATTTTTTCTGAGTATCCCTTGACACCCTATTTAGTATTCCATTTCCTTCGACCCTACATGTGACATTAAGAACAATTATGGACAATATACAATGCATATGCTTGTTTAGTCCTTCTGATGTTCATCTACACATGCTTGCATCAGAAAAATTTGGACTAGTGACATGGCCATGAGAAGTCAATCATCCCAAACATCAACAGACTGACAAGGCCAAAGGTAAATATGAAAACATTTTGTTCCTCATATGTTTACCAAAAAACTATCCTCAACTATTTGTTCATCTATGGCATGTTGAATATGTTGATGTCATATGCAACACATACTTTGCAGTTCACAAGAAGTATCAACAAGTGCAATCGAGATGCCAAACATAGCACAGGTTCTGCAGACTAAGAGGTTTGGTTGCAAAACTCTGGCTCAATAGTTCATCCAAGTTGCGTGTCTTCTTGTACATTTATGCCAGGAAGAAAAGAAAACAAAAAAATAATGAAAACTACCATTCACATTACTTTTCTTGTTCAAAAATTGTCACCAGGTCTAAACTTGTAACACCCAAAATACTATCAATAGAGGGCTTGAACAACCGCCGAAATGGACAAGTGTTCATCGGGGACATAATGGTCATCTATAACACCTACTTGGAAAAGGAAAACAAAACTAGATCCATTATGCATGTTGACATGACATACAAGGAGGCCCTCATGACAATCAGAATGACTATTCCTACACAACTTGTCCAGAAACATGCAGAAAATATATTGCCAGGTAATGGGATATCCATTACAAATTTTAATATATTTCCCAAAATAGTATATGACCGTGGTGATTGTGATCGGATTATATCTCTCAATGAAACAAGTATTGTGGAAAAAAATCCCGCTATTTGTTCAGAATATCATTTTGTCTCGGACACAACTATCAACCAACTTACACAGAGAAAGGACATTTACCCAATCAGAACCATTGGCACAACTGTCACACTCGCGAGAAAACTTGGCTTACAACACATTCTCCATATAAAATATGGAGAGTTAGACAACGACAAGGCAATGGTATCGTTCTCCATATCCAGTTTTGTCCTTTTATTTTTCATGTCCATGTATCTCTGTTAAGTTACACAAATATTGCATTGTTCCATGTTGCAGCTGCAATTGTTTGATACCTATTCAAATTTGTTTTCGTCAATGGAACAACAATTGCATAAAGGGCAATTTCCACTTATGCTCTTCAAAAATATAACAAAGAAAAAAGATGTTAAAGAAAGGATCTTTCGCACAACCCGAGCAAAATTTGTAACAGAATTGAGAGCACAAGATCTCCATAAACTAACTTTCTCTACAACTATTGTGCATATACATCTACAGTTTCATCCTCACTTTGCTCATACAAATAGCCTTCACCAAATTTCTACATTTTTTTTTTGGGGGGGGGAGGGTGTGGTTGTATATTATATTGTTCAATATATTAACTGCTATGCTCACGTTTCTCGGTTGAGGGTGTTTTGGTTGCAACGAATGCGTACTTGAACCCCTTTGAGCCTGTATGTGTGGAATGAAACTCTCCTACTTATGCTTCTTCTTTCATAAGTGATGATATGATTGATTGTTTGCGATGTAGTAAAAAATGTCCATACATATATAAACATTGCCTCAATGCTTCCATCTGAACCATGGGCAGCACAACCATGTATTGTACAAATTGAGAGCCTCTGTTACAAGATGTGCTTCCCGGGTTAGCAGAATTTTCATGTGAAGAATACCTATAGAAAAAGGAAAACAATGTCTACATGTTGCACGACTTTCGGATATGTTGGCACAGGGGTAGACCCAGGGTTCAACGCTTCAACAACACAGCAACAAAACCCTAATTGCCAGCCCTTTCGGCAACACCTATGAAGCAGATGAAGTCTCACCCGAGGTAGAGGTAGGGGGGGTTGTAGGACTCAAGTGTCTACAACCAAGATGGGACACAGATATGTGATTACAATACTTAACAGAGCATTTATCCAACAATAAGCATTAGATTATGATCCTCATTTACATCGCAGATTTAACCCTCATTACAAAGCATCACAGTAATAACCAAGATCTAACACCTCCAATCACTTAGCACACAACATTAGCTCAGATCTAGCATTCATTCACATCATTAAGTACTAAGATACAACATCAGATGCATTTATTATACATAACATCAACAACAATAAGAAATTAATCTCATAAGCAAAATCACACAAAGCATATCAAGACACAGGATATACGTGGTTCACCCAAGTGTGGGGCTATGTCCACCAACTTATTCTTCTTCTTTATTAGTCTTCAATCTCCTTACATTCATCTTCTCATGTGCACAAAGCCACAGATCCCAAATCCACAGTGGACAGGTGACTTGCGCACAATGCACTAGATCCACCTTCCTCAAAATGAGGTCAAGGCACAGAGCCAACTCCTTATTAGCAAAAAACACTTATAACTTCTTGCACGAAGCCAAAATCAACCTATCCTACACATAGCCACTAGTCATGCACTAAGCCAATATTCTCCTCCTTGTACTACTTCTTACATCACTTAGCTACTTATTTATACAATTACAAAAGGGCCTAAACATGGGTAAACCCATGGGCCGACATCGCAAAACCCGTTACATAAACCTTAAAAGACCTTTGTTGGGTCCAAAATCCTATAAAACCAGTGAGATCCCACGATATCTGCTCTACTAGGGTGCTCCACCTTCAACCAGCTTGTCAAAGTCCCAAAATTGGTCAAACATGACCAATGTTTCCACAAAACTTGGTCAAGGGCCAACAGGCCCCCAACACTCACCTGTGACTCATCCCGAGTCACTCAGATCTGGGAAGGGTTGCTTCGAAGGCCTCAAGCTTCCTCAACTTTCTGTTTCTCTAGAGCCTCCTTCTTGGTGAACTCCTAAATCACTTTCTCTATAATAGGCCCTTCCAGGCATTGTTCTACCATTGCAACTACTTGGTATAGCTGCAAGCCTTGGCCTTCAATCTCTTCAAAAAGCATGCAGGCTTCGTCCTGCGCTGGCTGGAGTTTATGTGTCACCTCCATGACTTTTCTATGGATGGGAGTAACATTCTTCTGGACTGCGTGTTGTTCCTGTGATCGCTTCATTTTCTCAACTGCAGTAAGCAGCTTCATCTGTGCCTACATGGTGGATTCCTGTTACTTCACCTCCTAGAGTTGTGCTTCCAGTTTCTTCAGCTATGGGTCTTCAGCAAGGCACTCATAGGACTTCACACTCCGATCACTCAGTTGCTTACACTCTGAGGTGAGTGCCCTGATTATTTATACTGCGTTCCTAACAACTTCTTCCCTCTAACCATGCACTTCTTGCGAAATGATCGACACTGCTTGGATTTCTAACTCCATTACTCTTGCTTGAAGCTACTGAATGGCTTCGATGAGCTTCCTCACTTGAATCTCAGTTGACTTTGGTTCTTCCTATGCCAATTCCAACATAGAGCGAAGTGATTTAGTCACTGCCTATTTGACCACAGTCTTCTCTGCGAGAAACTGGTCTTTTTCTCTCTACATCTTCACTTTATCCTCCTCGAACATCGCCCTGATTTCATCTTTCTCCTGTTGCACAACTCGAAGTTGCTCTAATAACTCCTCCTTTTCTTTCTTCACAGCTTTTGTAGCCTACTCCTTTTATTCTTGGACTCGATGAAGTTGAACCTTTGTTGCATCTACTAACCTTCATAATTGGGTAGGATCATCTCCTAATTCTACACTTTCCATTGAAGAAGGGACAGTAGGTATTGTGCGACTCAAATGGATAACTTGTTGTATGTCCTTGAGCTCTTCCTCTATTCTATCATACAATGTTTCTTGCTTCACTTCGTGTCTCTACAAGATATCCTCTGAGGCATCTTCTACGGTTGTGATGATGAGATCGACATCATCCACTATGAGCACATTCTTCGACTCAGGCTTATTGGCTTGGGTATTCTTTTTTGCTGAGGGTTTCTATGGGGAAACCTTCCTTTTATTAAATGTCTCGACCTCTCTAAGGGGATCCTTTGCCAATGTAGCTTCACATTTGTTTTACTTTTCTCCTTATTCCCCTCCTTCTTCTTGGTTCACTTCGCCCCCTCCTCCTCCTGCAAGTGATTCCAACATACTTTCCTCTTAGGCACTGTCCTCCTCATCGGTTTCTATGTTCTGCACTTCATCCTTTTTCTTCTTTTCCTTCATGCTAGTTTGTCCATCATGTTCGACCCGGGTGACCAAGGGGATTCCGATGATGTCAGGATCAGAGAGCTCTGTATCTTCCACTGGTATGAGGAACTCTACTGGCCATTCTTTGATGATCTCCTCCATGTCTTCGTCGGTCATCTTGTAATAGGACTGCAACTCATCCTTACTTTCATCCCTTCATGCAGTGATATAAATAAAGTGTCGATCTGCGCATAAATTCACTAGAGGCCTATACTGATGCAAAGTGTTTGGGGTCATTCATGGAAATGATTCACTGGCACGCTTCAGCTGTAAGTAGTAAGCATGGAACACCGTGTTCGATTTCCACTTCTTTTCCATATCGTTTGTATACCACAAGGTGGAGAACCTTGTGGCCAACAACTCTGATGGCTCAACTTCCGGGAATACTGCTCCTTCCGACATCTTCCAGGTGACAAATGCGATCAATATTAATAGACAACTAAAATGAAACTCATATCCATGATCTTGCACTTCGCGACAGTCCTTCTCCAACTTGTTGATGAGGTAAATCGCCAGTTCATTTGCATGCCTTCTACACACTTCCTTGTGAGGTCTACTACAAATCTAGTGACCTGCGTCAGGCGGTTCTTTTTGATGAGATTACTAGCTATAAGCTAACAAGTTAGGCACACTGCACCATCCTAGATTGAGGCTACCTTGTAGCCTTGCTTTCCCTTCTCTATATCGCCATAGGATTCCTTTATGCATTGCACCAGGGAGTGACCTGAAGTCTTCCCTGGGTAGAACTGGTGAGGGTCCAGTCCCTACATAATTAGTCTTGTGATGAGGTGGATCATCGTCGGATCCACAGTGACATGCCTTTCGATCCAAAGATACCCTCCATGGTAGCATGACAGGAGGAGTTTAATGCAAGCGTTAACCTCCTTATGTCACCTGAAGTGGGGGATCTTCATTACATTCAATATCGTCGATTGTGCGAGCTCCTTTATCCATATCTAGGAGACTATGCCCGGCTTCTTCCCAATCGTCTTCATCAAATATCTATGTAGTGCGAGCATCACATAGTTCTTCCTGTCTTCGAGGTTGAAGTCGCTATTCTTCAAAGCTGGGATATGTCCTAACTGAGGTTGAACAATGGATATCCCCTTCGAGATGTACACGGTGATCAACATGTACTCAAAATCTCGTGGGATGCTATCGCAGTTAACTGCGCCAACCAGAGGTAGGATGTAGTCTGGCAAGACCGACAGGATCTGCTTCGCGTTAGCCAGATCGTCGTGGTGCTTGCTTTGTTTCTCGGTAGTGTGGCCAAAATGTCGTCCAGTTGATGGGGATTCTTGCAATTCTCCAATCAATGATGCCTATATTCCCACAGACATGACTCTCTTAGTCATTAGGTCTACAAGTATATCCTCCACAGACTTTTCTAACGCGCTATGTTCGCCCAACATTCACACTTGTAATAAAATAATTTGGGTAGGTGAACGGACAAGCAAGATACTCAAATGGATGGTGAGGTCTAGAAATCACAGCACAATATGCAATTGATTCTTTTTTATCTTGAATATCTTAGTTTGCAAAAAGTGGTCCCAACGCAACGTCCAACAGGTTAAATAAGCAACATCATAAAAGATTCCTCCAATGGGCAGGAATGTGTCTATCGATGCGTATTCGATCGTTATGTTGCGGTCTCAATGGTCCAATGGTGGTATTTTTGGAAATAACTTCATTTCTATCTGTTCCAGAGCGTCATTCGAATGGTCGAGAATCCTCCAACGGTCATATAGCCTCACCGTGGATAAGTCCCATTCTCCGTTGTTCTGCTATTCCGACAAGGTTCAAGTTCTGCAGATCTGTCTCCTGCGAGGTCTTCACTGGAAGTTGTTGTAGTTTTTCTAATTTGGCTTTCTTCTTACTGAGCTTCCTTGCCTTCTTTCCTGTGATCTGAGTCTCTAGATTCCTCTTTCCATTCTTATTATTATATATTCTTAGTGTAGTGACTTCGTGCTGTTGATGTTCTTTCACATGGTTCAGAGATAATACCTCTTTTCTTACTAGGTCCTGGGTGGATATACTTTCTTCTTGCATGGAGAGGTCCTTCAACCCTTCTTGGTCTCTTTCAAACTTGACAATTACTTTTCTTTCATTCTGTTGTTTCGACTCAACTTCTCATTCTGTTATCAGTTGATCTATTCTTCGAGCTATGAAATCCCTTAGTTATTTCTTTTTCTTTTCTGTGGCTTCCTCCTCTTCTTGTCTTCTAATCTGATCTTTCTCTATCCAAGTCTTTCCTAATAAAAGTGGAAAAGGGGCGTTGTTCTAAAAAAACATAATAACTTCAAAGTCTTCTGCTGTCGATGTTTCATGAGAAATCATAGGTATATTAGTAACTCTTCCACATAGGGTTATCATCTTTCCTTTAATAAATCCTATTCTTCCCAATGAAGGTATCATAGAAGGATTTCCCAAAATTTCCCAAGTGCTTTCTGGCATAATGTTCACATGTGTTTCTTCATCTAATACATAGTCTATGTCGAAGTTTTCTATTCTTGCAACTATGCACTGTTTTTCTTTTAGGATCTCTGGTAAACTGACATCTCTGTGATCATTCATTTATGATTTTAACTATATTAACATAGTCTCTGAATCCTTTTTTGTATGATTCTCAATCTCTTGACCTTCTTTATAGTTTTCTTGTCTCTTGTCCATCTTTTCAATTTTAGCAAACATTCTTGGGAAATCATCAACCTCATGACCAATAGATTTACAACAAAGACAAATAGGACCTATACCAGGGAATTCCTTAGCAACAGGTCCCGGTCTTCTGCAATTGTAACACAGTGTCAATCCTCTCTTCCTTTTAAATGATCCCCAATCTTTCTTGTACTACGCACTGGGATCACATTATTGGACCTGCAATTTCCAAAAATTCTTTCTAGGTTCTTGCATCCACTTATTAGTCCAAAAATTCTTTCTATGCATAGGAATAACATATTTTTCTCTATTTCTATCAAATTTATTCAGATCAATTCTTTCTTCTAATTGTGCCCTAACATTCATGTTAGAACAAAATCTATCAAACATACCTAGATTCATACTTTCGAAGAAAACAATTCCACTTATCTTACCTTTACCAGAGCACAAAGATTTAAGATCTTACCTCCTTCTTTCAGATTCAGTTTCTTTCTTAGCATAGAGCTTCGCAAGTCAAGTAGAATACTGTGTACTACAACAAAAGATCTACGCACAAAGATTTCTCTTTTCTTCAGTTCCCAACAATCATAGTTTCAGGTCTCGACAACAGAACCATTTGTTGGCACAGGAGCAGACCCAGGGTTCAATGCTTCAACAACACAC
Organism: Picea engelmannii; assembly: GCA_009831015.1. Lineage (NCBI taxonomy): Eukaryota > Viridiplantae > Streptophyta > Pinopsida > Pinales > Pinaceae > Picea > Picea engelmannii. The sequence goes on from ML778030.1 coordinate 2,149,444, forward strand.
CAAAAAAACCCTAATTACTATCCCTTTCGGCAACACCTGCGAAGCAGATGAAGTCTCACCTGAGGTAGAGGAAGGGGGGGTTGTAGGAATCGAGTGTCTACAACCAAGCTAGGACATAGATATGTGATTAAAATACTTAACAGAGAACTTAGCCAACAATAAGCATTAGATTATGATCCTCATTTACATCACATATTTAACCCTCATTACAAAGCATCACAGTAATAACCAAGATCTAACACCTCCAATCACTTAGCACACAACATTAGCTCAGATATAGCATTCATTCACATAATTAAGAACTAAGATACAACATCATATTCATTCATTATACATAACATCAACAACACTAAGCAATTAATCTCATAAGAAACATCACACAAAGCATATCAAGACACATGATATACATGGTTCACCCCAGTGTGGGGCTATGTCCACCAAATTCTTCTTCTTCTTTATTAGTCTTTGATCTCCTTACATTCATCTGCTCCTATGAACAAAGCCTTAGAGCCCAACTTTGCAGTGGACAGGTGATCTGCGCACAACGCACTAGATCCACCTTCCTCAAAATCAGGTCAAGGCACAGAGAAAACTCCTTATTAGCACAAAGCACTTACAAATTCTTGCACGAAGCCAAAATCAACCAATCCTGCACATAGCCACTAGTCATGCACTAAGCCAATATTCTCCTCCTTGTACTACTTCTTACATTGCTTAGCTAGTTATTTATACAATTACAAAAAGGCCTAAACATGGGTAAATCCATGGGCCGACATCCCAAAACCCGTTAAAATCCCTTTGATGTGTCCACAAGCCTAGAAAACTAGCGCGAACCCACGATCTCCACTCCACCAGGGTGCTCCACCTTCGACCAACATGTCGAAGTCCCAAAATTGGTTAAACACGACCAATGTTTGCACAAAACTTGGTCAAGGGCCAACATGATACATAACAAATTTACCTTAAATGAGGACAATGTGATATTGCATATCGACTGAAAAAAATAAAATAAAATAATATCAAGCTCTAGAAGGAAACAAAAATATCTCATGTGTGTCTGTAATTTTTCTTCAACACCCAGATGAATGTTCGTCAAACTCGAGTTCTTCGGAGTTTACATCTATATCTGTAAAATCATCTTTCCAGAGATTATGGAAAATTAATAATATATTCAGGATATTTGTAGTTTTTCTATGATCTTAAAGACTATAGAGGACATGCTTTTCCCTTTAATATAAGCTCTGTGACACAAATGTAGTATGTGGCTTGTTTTAGCACTTTTCCTTCATCGATGAACTTAGCAAAATTAATCTCCTGGAATAATTTGAAATAAAAGAGTATATACTATGCGAAAGTCCAATGGAACTATCATATCAACGAGAGGACATTAAAATTCAAATTCGTCGTTGTTGTACTTGTGGTGAAGCTGACAGTACAATAAATTTACATAGACATCCCAAAATTGATTTTCTTGTAGCTTTTCAACGCTTATCTTATACAAGCAGATCCTAGAAACTATAAGCATGGCTCGCTGTGTCTATTCCTTAATTGAAGAAATTGTTCACATGTTTAATGCACTTCATAGTTACTGTTAAGACCATCAATGGGGCTTTCTTACACCAATTCCCTCTTCCGAAAATTTCCATCCTCTTTCTTTCTTTTTCCCTTTGCTTTCCCTTTCTGGATACTTACTCATTTTTCAGAGAATGTCTAGGTGTGGAAGTTGGCGGATTCACGTGTTCAGATTTCCACTTACTTTTATATCACCAGCCCGACTGACTGCTTCCCTGTTTCATATTGAAGAAACGTTTTGGATCATGGGTTCCTGGATAGGCGGGTTATCGGATATGCAGGTTCAACATTGCGTTTCCATTGTTCCGCCACCTACAAACAACACTCAGACTTCCGCAATCTACAAATTAGCAAACAAATTCCCCTTTATCTCATTTTTATCACTTTTCCTTGATTTATGAACTTAGCAAAATTAATCTCCTGGAATAATTTGAAATAAAAAAATATCTATTGTGCAAAGTCCAATGGAACTATCATATCAACGATAGGACATTAAAATTCAAATTCATCGTTGTTATACTTGCGGTGAATCTGACAGTACAATAACTTTACTTACACATCCCAAAATTGATTTTCTTGTATCTTTTCGACGCTTCTCTTATGCAAACAGATCCTGGAAACTATAAGCATGAATCGTGGTATCTATTCCTTGATTGAAGAACTTGTTAACATGTTCAATGCACTTCATAGTTACTGTTAAGACCATCAATGGGATTTCTTAAACCAATTCCCCCTTCCAAAAATTTCCATCCCCTTTCTTTTTGCCCTCTACTTTCCATTTCTGGTTACTTACTCATTTTTCGGAACATGTCTAGGTGCAGGAGTTGGTGGATTCACATCTCCATATTTCCACTTAATTTTATATCACCAGCCCGACCGACTGTTTCCCATTTCATATTGAACAAACTTTTTTGATCACGGGTTCCTAAATAGGCGGGTTCAACATTGCGTTTCCATGGTTTCGCTGCCTGCAAACAACACCCGGACTTCCACGATCTACAAATTAGTAAACAAATTCCCCTTTATCTCCTTTTTAGCACTTTTCCTTGATCGATGAACTTAGAAAAATTAATCTCCTGGAATAATTTGAAATAAAAGAATATCTACTGTGCAAAGTTGAATGAAACTATCATATCAACGAGAGGACATTAAAATTCAAATTCGTCATTGTTATACTTGCGGTGAAGCTAACAGTACAATAACTTTACTTAAAACATCCCAAAATTGATTTTCTTGTAGCTTTTCAATGCTTCTCTTATACAAATAGATCCTGGAAACTATAAGCATGGCTTGCTGTGTCTATTCCTTGATTGAATAACCTATTCACATGTTTAATTCACTTCCTAGTTACTGTTAAGACCATCAATGGGGCTTTCTTACACCAATTCTCACTTCCGAAAATTGCCATCCCCTTTCTTTTTTCCCTCTGCTTTCCCTTTCTGGTTACTTACTCATTTTTCGCAAAATATCTAGGTGCGGGAGTCGGTGGATTCACATCTTCATATTTCCACTATTACTTTTATATCACAAGCTTGAACGACCGCTTCCCCATTTCATATTGAACAAACTTTTTGAATCATGGGTTCCCGGATAGGTAGGTTCAACATTGCGTTTCCCTTGTTCCACCCCCTGTAAACAACAATCGGACTTCCGCGATCTACAAATTAGCAAAAAAAATCCCCTTTATCTCGTTTGCTTTCACTTTTTGTTTACTTGGTCCTTTTTCTAGATATGTCCTTTTTCAGAATGTCTCCTGCTTTTACATATAGCGCCCAAAGTTCCACAATATAGAAATTGACCCTCAAAATCCGTCATTGTCTCCTATTCTGTGTTACGCATTTTTCATTCAATAGTTGGGTTAGATACAATTTGACCATTGGGCCCTCACTTCTCTTGAGTAGAGCTTGTGGCCCTGTTTTCAAGCTCGTCAATATTTCATGTTCCTAGTATGTCTAATTCTTTTATATAACGAGTCTGACTAACCACTTGTCCATTGCATACTTGGCCACTATTACCATCGTTGGTTTCTTCCTAGGCTTGCTCAACATTGCACCTCCACTGTTCTGCTGCGTACAAACAGCACTCGAAATTTTGCAATATACAAATTGATGGCCGAAATTTGTCATTGTGACGTACAATTTGACCATCGGCCCCTCACATCTCCTGGGTATATCCAGTGACCCTATTTTTGAAACTCGCCCGACCGCTTTCCATACTTGGGAATTTCTTGGGATTTGTTTCGCAGGTTGGTGGGTGGACGAAATGTACAATACTTAGTCTCTCTTTACCATCCCCACTACCTTCATACTTCTTTCTAGATATGAAATTATAAATCTTTAATGCTTGTAGTTCATCGTGCAGGAACCGTTAATATTGTCATTAATGTCTGGAAGGCCGAAGAAGATTTTTCATTAATATGAATTAAACCAAGATTTGTGGAGAAGAGTGTTATCATTTCCAAGTATTCATTTCAAACATGATGCAATCGATTTCGTGCATCAGTTGCTTGGCACCCTTACGAAATCTATAATTATTAATCTCTCTTCCTCGTCATTGCCACCTTCACAATTTTTTCTAAATATTAAATTAGTAAGATTTAATGGTAATGTTGGTAGCAGGTTGAGGTGGAAAAACAAGACAATTTTGGGAAAGAAAGCATGCAGAAGGAAAGCGACAGCTGGAAGGAAGCACAACACACACGCATGCAAGGAAGGTAACATCTGGAAGGAAGAACAACACACATGCATGGGAGGAAGACCTAACGACAGTAGGGTTAGGGTTTTGGTAATGCATTGTAATGGCTAAAGAGCCCAAAATGTATAAATATCGATACTTAGGTATCATAGGGGGTTGGTTCTTGCATTGTTCAGTTGGATTAATATCGGTACTTGATCAGTATTGTGGCTAATATAGTAACATGCATGAGTTGATGCAATAGGGAATGTTTTGTTGTATGATTTATTTTGTATAATCTTTTGAGCTAGAGGAGAAAAAGGAGGGTAGATATTGAGGGTTAGATCGCAGGCTGTGGATCCTGGTGCGATCTAGTCTGCCTCATATAGATCTTACCCGATTGAGAATGGTGTAAGCGCACGATGATGGATACGCAGAACCATCACAATAAAGAGCCAAGAGACAAATCTTTGTGGACATAGCCCAGGAGGGGATGAACCACAGTAATATCTGTGTTGTGTGATGAAGGAATGTATATCTTTCCTATCTTCAGCAGTTATTATTACGTTGAATGAATGAGTTATTATATTGCTTGTTTAAATGTTGTTGCGATATTGAGGGAATAAGCTATGAGATTTACTACACAATCATGGATAATAGTAGATTTCCATCACAAGTTATAATAAATGGTTCAAAATACAGATTCCATATCTCATGCTCAATCCTAGGCTGTAAACACATGAGTCTTACAACCACCCATTAAAGTTATCTTGGGTGAGACTGTGCATCACATTTTGTGTGCTACATTGCCTTATGGTTCACTAGGAGGGCTGATATTTTTAGAGGCTTTGTTGAAAACCTGAAAGACATGAACCCTGGGTCAATACAAACTCAGACAGTATAAAGGAATAGTGATAACCAAAAAATGGTTATGTTGCCGTAGGTAGGAACAGGAGAGGATTGAGTAGAGGAGATAAGTCGAGAATCTGATGGAGGTGGATTAAGAAAGGGTTAGGGAAGAGATCAATGAGCCATTAGAAGGGAATGTTGAGACCATGGAATCCCAAAAACGCAGAGATCAAAATCTGGTTGAGATAAAAAGAGCTAGAGTTTGCATAGAAAGGAAATAGAAACCCTAGAATTACACCTCGCAAGTACCTTGAGAAATACATGTTTACTGATTTGCACGAAGTTATTTTCTGTGATTTTCCACACTTATTGCAGGAGTGGATACTAAGTCCAAAGGATAACCACGCAACGAACCAGATCTGAAAGCTAGAGTGGACCCCGATACAGATTGAGCAGTTACAGTAGGTGAACAACAAGTTCACTCGCGTAGTAGACTTTTGGCTTGACAATATTTTGGCAGGGTTTAGAACAAAGTTTACAGTCGACATAGCGAAGTCGTATAGCGCAGCAGAGAAAGATTTTTTACATGGACCTCAAGGAAGGTACATTCAATAGTTGTACATTTTTAGTAAGATATTGCTATATAACAAAGGTGTAATGACAATGGATTCAGACAACTAAACTTCCCCACATGCATGGGGAAGGGAGGAAGCACCAACAGAAAGAGGAGAAATGGAAGGAAGAAACGATAAGGGCCAGAAGAAGGAGCCATTAGACCCAATCATGATGGAGGATGACCAGATCAAGAAGATCATGGCGACAACTAGAAAGACGCGTAGTAGAGTACCCTACCAATACAAGGTGAATACCAAGAAGAGAGCCATAGCCGCGAGGGAAGGATTGGTGAGTGATTGTTGATTAAGGTTGGTTGTCATTGATGTCAAGCCTTGAAGAAAGACCCATAGCAAAAAGGTTTGGGTAATGGACCCAATAGTGTTTGATATAAATATGACTCATTATTGTTTTTTCATGGTTGATAAGAAGTAAATATGGATGAACTCCAAAGTGGTCCCCTTATGGTGAAAGCCCTCACG
>ML778030.1:2163057-2173095 GCA_009831015.1 Picea engelmannii
TATAGGTGTCTGAGGTTTACAAATGATATCTAAGCCGAAATTCTGAGGAAAGTGAAGAAAAGAAGGCCGAAATGCAAGGAAGGATAAATTCTTTTGATGGTGCTTTCTAAGGTATATTATTTTCAGGTCATCTCACCATTTTTGCTATAACTTTTTTTCTATAATGATTCAAATCCTAAAATTTCTATGAAAGTGAGAAAACATATCCAAGTATATGTGGTTGAAAATTAATTAGTTGGGTCATTGTATTTTGGGAGTTACACTATGTGGAAAATAGGGTTTGTGGCCAGTCCTGAAACTAGTCAAAATTCAGGTGTTTCAGGTAAAAATGCCATAACTTATTCATAACAGATCCAAATTCAGAGATACCAAATGTGTTGGTTAGTTTAAAGTCTTTAGTATTCTATGTAATAGTTTTAGATCATTTCATCAAATATTTTGTGCGGGGCACGCTCTACAAGGTCACTCTCTAGAATAAGCCAGAATTCAGCAAGGTATGCCATTTTTTCTATAAATCATTTTCTGAGAGGTTCCAAGTAGTGACACTTGGAGGAATTGCATAAAACAGACTAAATAATATTGTGTATCATTTTTAGATCTTTATACATTACAGGTTCAAAGCTATGATTACTTCAAGTTAGGGTTGTTGACTAATCCAAAACTAGGCATGTGAGACTAAAGAAAAATTTGATGAAAATGCTAGTCTCTTGTTTTTAAAAGTTAAGGAAGGTTTTCAGGAATGTGATCATATACACCAAGTCTATTATAGATCTACAAATCAGATTTGGATGATGAAATTGATGAGGGATTTTGGTTGAGGTACATGGTTGAGACAAGTAGTTGATGAGCTGGCGCACATACATGAGGTGTATAGTTGATGATGTTGGTACACATTGATGAGTCATAGTTGATGAGTAGTTGACACATGATTGGTACATACTTGGCAAATGGTTGGATGCACTATTTTATGGTACAGGTTGATTACAGGTTGGTGCATGGTTAATGCACTTGTTTATGGTACAGGTTGATTACAGGTTGGTGCATTGTTGATGCACTTGTTTATGGTACAGGTTGATGCATGGTTTAGATTTATTGGTACAGGTTTACAGTGTTATATCTCACAGTGATAGTGTGACAGTGGTTCCATCATTATACTTCTACTTCAGGGTGGTAGGACGGGGCAAGGACAGGTGGTTGTAGCCACCTTCCGGTTGTAGCCGGAGAACATTGGGGGTTGTAGCCTCCTTCTGGTTATAGCTAGAGATTTGGGGAGTTGGAGCTTCCCTCAGGTTGTAGCCTGAGAAACTAGGAGGTTGGAGCCTCCTTCCAGTTGCAGCTGAAAACAAAGGAAGTTGGTGCTTCCAATGAATATAATTCTTCAAGACATATAAGAAAAGCATTCCATGGTTTTCTCTCGATTTGGGTTTCCACGTAAAACACTGGTGTACTGTGCATGTGTGTGATTGTTTATTTATTACTGCTCATTACTGGATAATAATTCTACATTGTTATAACATTTGAAGAAAAATGATTATAATGATGTTATTACTGATTCACCCCCCCTCTCAGTCATGACCCTTATCATTGCACGATGATGCATAAATACCAGACAATCCCAAAGAGCTCATTTTGCACCTTTTGCAATTCAGTGGGCCACGATGACAAATATTGTAGAACTATGGAGTTGATGCAAGAAAGGACATCAAACACAGATAAATTACAGGCAAAAAATATGACTGGGCAAGTAGTGTCACAGGTTAATCAAGTTCCATCTCTATACAACACTGCGCAAGAGTAGTATAATACTACACAACCACCGTACAATAACGTGCAACTACAATACAATACAACACAGCCCCAGTACAATACCATGTAGTACAATCAGGCACCTCAGTATAAGGCGCCGCTAGGAGATCGAGTAGTCTATAGAGAAGGAGGAAGAGTGAGAGGAGTTTTCAGACGAGGTAGAGGACCAGTAGTATGTCACAATTATAAACAACCGAGACACTATGCAAGGGATTGTCCACTTCCACCAGCAACTTGTATGTATGGTCGCACATTAGATCATGACACAGAAGAATGTTTGACACTACTAGTAAAAATTCAGGAAAAGATGAACCAGAACAAATAGAACGTTCATTGGATCTCAGAAGAAGCAAGGGATGAAGGACGAAACATCAATATCGTTACTGATGGAGGAGCTAAAATAGGAAATGATGCAGTTAACAAGAATTTTAGAAGGGAGACATGGTGTCGAATTCTACTGCGCAGCAGAACAAGGAAGCACCATAGTACGAGATGCCACCATCACTAGATCATAGCGACGAGATGCAACCCATGGGACAAGTAAGTACAATCATAGGCTTTCTTCAATCATGTGTAAAGGTATTAAGTGATCCATCATCTGTGAGAATATTGTAAAACATACTAGAAAAATGTAGCATTCAAATGGAAAGAAAGCTAGAACCAAAGACAGTCAATCACCTGCACACGAGAAGAAGAACCAGTAGGGAGTTCAGACTGAATGATAACATCAGAGATTTTAATATGGGATACATTATACTAGATCTAGGATCTGAATTTAATGTATTACCAAAGAAGACATGGCAGTGCGTGGGAGATCCAACATTAGGATATTCACATGTTCAATTAAAATTGGCAAACCAACACATAGTCTTACCAATCGGTAGACTGAAAGGAGTGACAGTAGATCTCGATGGAGTGCGCACTAAATAAGACTTTGAAGTCATTGAAATAGTATATGACACAACACCTTACCCAATGTTTCTTGGTCTGGATTGGGCGTTCGAAAACCAGGCCATAATCAACTTGAAAACCAGGAAAATGAGATTTGAGTCAGGAGAATACAGGGTCATCGCACCATTAGATCCATCCTAAGGGGATAGGTTTGTAGAACCTACTTGCCTAGACCTAGAGGAAATCAGCCAGTTGTATAGAACAAATGCACATGATGAGGATTATGTAAACCCAATTGCAGATGGGGTACTCGGCTAGCGGAGCATTACTTCATGTGCAATAGACTCAGACACCAGTTTAGAGAACTCGTAGCAAAGGCTACATGAAGTATCCACGAGAAGATGTGCAAGATGGGTAGGCACATAAATCAGAGAACCACCTAGTTTCCATGGAATAAACGATTTGGAAAAATTCTTGACACAGTATGAAGACATAGTGTTAGACAACCAGATACTGTTAGCACTTGATCTAGCACTCAAGGCCACACCTGCAAGATGGTGGGGTGCGCACAAGGAGACCATAACAGATTGGTACCAATGTAAGAGGCTACTGTGCATAAGGTTTGGTGCAGAATAGAAAAAAAACAAACAATAGAAGTATGATGGACATGGGGCACCAAAGGAACACTTGGAGGCATGTAGAACGCTATGGAAAATGAGAACCTCAGAGGAATGGCCTCATCACTTCATACATACTCTAGAGGGCATACCAACGAACTAGTATACAGACCAGGAGTTGCGCAAAGGAACTGCGACATGGATGACATTGCAATAGAATTTTACCATCACATTTTCATTCGAACATGAAAACCCCAACATAGATGCAGCTCTAAAACATATAAGAGGAGTAATCTTTATCAAAGAAACAAATATAGAAGTTATCACAAAAGAGCACAATGGAATAAATAGAGAGTTAAGGAACTGTTTTCATGCTATCATGTGCAAGAGGAAGCACTAGATGAAGACGATCCATGCGATATTCAGATTGAAGAGGTAGAAGGTGAGAGAGACATGGAAGGTCCACCCATAGAATTGGAAGTCATTTCTACGCTGATCAAAGTAAATAAAGTCAACATTGGGACAACTGAGCATCCCAAAATGGCCATCATTGGAGACTACTAAGATGAGAAAATAGTAGAAAGAATCATAGAGTTGTTGCGCGAATACAGGGACTTGTTTCCCACAACCTTTACAAAGATGAAGGGTATAGTAGGAGAATTAGGAGAGATGAAGATACCACTCAGAACAGAAGCAATATTGATCAGACAACGACCATATAAACTGAACCCCATATACAAATAGAAAGTCAAAGATGATATCGACAGGATGCTTGAAGTTGGCATCATAGAACCGGTTGAAGAGTCAGAATGGATAAGCCCGATGGTAGTACAGGACAAGAAACAAAGAGAGATCAGGATATGCGTCGACTTGAGGAAGTTGAATGATGCATGCCTACATGACCCGTTCCCTGCATCTTTCATGGATGAGGTGTTAGAGAATGTAGGAGGACATGAAGCTTACTCATTTACTGATGGATTCTCAGGTTACCATCAGATCAAGATAGTAGAGGAGGACAGATACAAGACCACGTTTGCGATAGACTAGGGATCTTACCAATACACAGTCATGCCATTTGGACTAAATAATGCACCAACAATCTTTTCCAGAGTAGTCATTGCTGCGTTTAAGGAATTCATCCACCAGTTTCTCGAAGTATACCTAGGTGATTGGACAGTCTATAATTTATTGAAAAATCATGTAGAAGTCTTACACCTGATGCTAGAAAGTTGCAGACAGTGTCAAATATCACTAAACATAAAGAAATGTATATTTGGAACACCGTTTGGGATACTATTAGGCCATATAGTATACAAACAAGGTTTATTAGTAGATCTTGCAAATATCACAGTCATTTTTAACTTACCACCATGAAAAATAGTCTGTCAGCTGAGAGCGATGTTGGGACACATAGGTTATTACAAGAAATTTATCAAAGGATATGCGCAGATCACTTCACTGATGGAAAATCTTCTAAGAAAGGATACAAAGTTTCAGTGGAACAACAAGTGTCAACATGATATGGATACCCTGAAAGAAACGATGGTCACCGTGCGGATATTAGTATTTCCAGACTGGGAGAAGACATTCCATGTGCATGTAGATGCATGAGCTATAACACTTGGAGCTATCTTGGCGTAGCTAGGAGCTGGAGACTTGGATCACCCGATAGCATTCACAAGCAAAAACTTATCAGAATCCAAACAGAACTATAAAATGATCGAAAGAGAAGGCCTATATATGGTCTATGTACTTCAAAAGTTTCGGCACTAATTATTGGGGAAAAAATTTAAGATGTTCACAGATCCCTCAACCCTGAAATACCTAGTCAACAAGCCAGTGTTGGGGGGGGAGAATTTGTTGATGGTTACTACTATTCCAAGTATTTGAATTTGAAGTAATAGTCAAGCCATGAAAATTGAACGTAGGACCTCATCACCTATCAAGGGTCACAAATGGAGAAGAACCTACGAATTTAGAAGACAAATTTTCGTATGCACTGTTATTCTCAGTATAGATTGCTGATGAATACTTCACAGATATCATTCAATACTTGAGTATAGGTATTGCGCTGAAATAATATAGAACCACACAGAAGAAAAACCTGGTAGTTCGCGTTGTCGACTATCAACTGATTGCAGGACATTTATATAAAATGGGCACAGATAACATCTTGCGAAGATATGTGTTAGAGCATGAAAGACCCATAGTTTTAGCAGAATCCCATGAGGGAATAGCAGGAGGGAATTATGTAGGTAAAGATACTGTGCAGAAGGTATTGCCTGCAGGACTTTGGTGGCCAACGATTCAAAGAGATTCAAAGGAATACTGTCAAACATGCGATGTTTGTCAAAGGGTAGGCAAACCCAACAGAAGGGATGAGATTCCATTACGACCACAAGTAACATTACAGGCATTTGACAAGTGGGCAATAGAATTTGTGGGACCAATCAACCCACCAACAAAAATAAAAGGAACAAGGTACATTATCACCACGATAGAATACTTAACAAGATGGGTGGAAGCCGCACCAGTGAAGGATTTCAGCACAGAAACAACAACGCATTTTCTATTTGAACAAGTAATCACTAGATTTGGGTGCCCAAGAATTTTGATGAGCGACCAGGGCACACACTTCATAAACAGTACCATCAGCACTATGAATGAATAATTTGAATTCCATCATCAGAAGAGCACATTGTATCATCCACAAGCAAATGGCATAGTGGAAGCGTTCAACAAAATCTTGGATAATGCACTGACAAAGATTTGCAACGTCAACAAGGATGACTGGGACCTCAAAGTACCATCAGTATTATGGGCATACAGGACTACGTGCAAAAAGTTGACAGGGCACATGCCATTTAAACTAGTTTATGACCAAGAAGCAGTGGTGCCATAAGAATTTTTAGTACCAAGCCTGCGCATAGCAGCAATCACACAAATGACAGAACGAGGCACAGTACAAGAGCGACTGAATCACTTACTGACCATGGAGGAAGACCCAATATTGGTAGGATTCCACAAACAAGTTCATAAAGCACGAGATAAAGCTTTGCACGATAAACACATCAAGAAGAAAAATTTCAAGGAAGGAGATCTAGTACTGATGTATGACAACAAATCGTTACAACACCGAGGAAAGCTCAGAATGCATTGGTTAGGACCATATGAAGTAAATTCTGTCGCATATGGAGGATATGTATAGTTACAATATTTATTAGGTGAATAACTCATAGGAATGATCAATAGGAGCCGACTGAAGCTGTACAAGGACATTCGACCATCCACTGCACAGCAAAAATAAAAATAAAAAAACAGTATATCGAAAAAGAACCAAAGAGGGCACAATGTGCTGGAAGTAGAAAGGCTACGCAAACTAAGAAACACAAATTTGGTGAGGAGAAGGACAACAATCACACGAAAAAAAGGAAACAAGTGGAAAAAGGAAAGTTGGAAAAAGCAGTACGACAAGACAACGTTAGGCAGAATTAAAAGATGACAAGGACCGATGGGACATCACATTAATCGCGCCAACTGGAGATGGAAAAAAAGGAGTAATGGAAAGTATGAAACCGCAGAAGATGCATTGAACTTGTAATCAAGGTGCATTAAACCCATAATCAAGGAAGCGTCCTTGACAAGCTTCATGGGAAAGCCATACAACACACGGACGCGAGAGCCAATAGTTTATTCATGAAAAGAAAACAGACACAGAGAAATAGAGGCTAAAGAACACAGTGTGAGTTCACAGAGATCACAGAGACTGTTCGAATCCAACAGACACTTGACATTCACCGCCATAGCACCGCCCAAGTAAACAAAAGCAAGCCAGACCGCCAGAAAAACCAGAGTTCAGACTAGGTCACGAGGACAAGTGGAAGAAGGTGAACAACAATTGCTAGAGATCATCAATGTTTATGAAATCCCATATCTAGACACAACACTGGTAAACCCTACACCTATCCTGGAAGAATTCTAATAGCCAGCACTAGAGGGCACGAGTCAGGAGATACCAGCGGAAGTACAGGAGCCACAGAACTAGGGAACAAAAACACTAAAGGAGATGCAACTAGAGCATATAGAGGAAGCTCTGAAAGTTGATGGCATAGCGCTGAATCTGACAATAGTAGTGGAGCCAGATGAGTCTCAAATGAACATCTCAGATCACCCAGTAGGGGAGAATGTTGAATATGTCTTGTCTTGGCCAGAATGGTATACGAAGGAGAAATCAGAAGCTGCTAGAACTTTGAGCTAGCCACCACAACAATAGAAAGACAAGATACATATACCAAGGTCACCTCGCAAGAAACTGACAATAGAAATTGTTCTACCACGCATACCAGCTGGGGTACAGGTAGGACCAGAGCTATTGGGTCATATAGTGAATATCAAATACTCAGACCACGATGTAGAAAATGAAGACAAGTTCTCGGAACTTGCGAAGAGGGTCTTTATACAGACTATGTAATGTCCCCCACCTCTTAGAGAGGTGATGAGGAGACTCAGTGGCCTGAGCAGCCCCACTAGGTCATAGTCTCACACTGAGGGGGAAAAGTCAAGAAGTTAAAAGTTATATTTTTAAGTTGACTTAAGAAAGGAAAAGGATAAAGGAGTAAAATATAAATCAACAGAAGAATAGAAGATTAACCCTGGGAGTTAACCTAACTCAACAGAGAATTAGAAGGAAAAGTATAAGTAAGAGGCTGGGGTGCACCTATTATTCATTCTGGTTTGGATTAGCATTTTCTATTTCTCTTGAGCATTCAGTTTGGGGGTTTTTCTGTACAAACCCTTGTGAGAAACTCAGTGGTGAAATATCCACTCACCTTATTCCACATCTTGGTCTCGAGGATGAAAGACTCCTCCACACCATTCTAGTCTCAGGGCCAGCTTATCGAGGGAGGTTCGATCCAGCTTATCCTGTGGGCCTGGGGCCATTCCAACAATTGGGTTTTGTTTGTAGGGGCAGGACCATCAGTTTGAGGGATTTTCTGGAGGGTTATCATCATTCTACATTTTTCTGTAGATTGGGACATCGTGGAGCCATAGGGGACATCCTGTGATTCAGTAAAACTCAGATCTAGGAATATCTGCTTGAGATCTAAGCTTGAAACTTCTCCCACGGGATTCTCAAAGCCCGATCTATATTCTTGGAGAGTTTCAGAGCATTTGGAGGCCTCCTTCATTAGGGCCGAACCATCCAGAGTTTCATTCATCCAGTGGGGCACACCATTCAGTGGAGAATTCAGATCTACGGGGTTTGAGAGTGGATTTGGGAATTTGGACATCTGGGTTTTCCTTACATTTGCCCGATCTATCATTTGGCATATTTATCGGGATGATTGGACACTTTTGGTAGAAGGGAATAATTATTCAGGGCTTCATCATTCTAGCAGGACGTGGCACTTTCCATCTTGGAGGTTGAGCATTAGTACGGCTTAGATCTACTTGATTTAGTCTTCATTGTATATCCAGCCTTTGGAGGCTTATTTTGTATTGTCGAGAGCATTTTGTAGCAGCTCATATCTATTGCTTGTATGACCATCTGAGTTTTATGCCAGATCGACCATCTATTTTATTGATCTTACATTGCTCATAATAAAAAGGTCAGATCTTTGCTTGTGCTTCTACATCTTAAATATATTGTGATCTCCATGTGTTGATGAATCTTGTATGCACTTAATAACTCAATAGATTAGTGGTAGTTAGTGATTCCAAGAAAGAATTTGGCTTGGGATCATTATAGTGGTATCGGAGCCTCGATCCTCCAAACCTATGGATAGATCAGTGCATGCAAAAGTACAGGGGAATTGTTATCGGTCCGAGGAAGAAAAACAACAGTGAAACAGAGGCAGAAATGGAAGGGTTAGGAGACAACCATGAGCCTAAGGGCTTGTCTCTCTTAGTAGTTGAATTTGGTAAGTTCCAGCAAAACATGAACCGCACAGAAAGCACATTGGTCCAATATTTGGATGAGTATCAGGAAACCAACAGAAGGGGACAGGCCAAAATCTTTGAAACCTTGAACAAAGTTGATGAGAATCTACAGAAAATGAACGAGAACCAAACTAGGATAACTGAACTTCTGATGCAAGTAACCCATCGAGGAAAAGATCATGATATGTATGGGAATAAGGAGGCTGGAGGGTCTGGTGGAACCCATGAGGAAGTCAGATATAACCCAGAGAAAGAACCGGGATCCGAAGGAAGTCTTGGAGGTGGCACTTTCCATGGGCAGATGGGTAGCAGGACCAATCATAGGCCATACGTGCCAGTGTTCATGGATGAACCACTAGGCCAACACTCAGGTAGCAGAGCTAACCCCAGACCATACATGCCCACATTCACAGATGAGCAAGGGCAACATGAATAGGTTGAAGATTTTGTGGAACAATTAGCCAGGAGTACCAGGGAATACTATAGCTTGGATATGAAAGTTCAAAGACAGATGTCCCTAGACCAGTATTGTCAACTTAGGTTCAGAAACCAGCCTAGGACGAACCACAGGGGCAGCTTTGAGTTTGATTGAAGGGCAGGTAAGATAGAGATTCCATACTTTGATGGTACGACTAAGATGGCAGCACAAGCATGGGTGCAGAAGCTGGATACTTACCTGCAGCTTAACCCCATGAGAGAGATGGAGGCCATCAAGTTTGCCACTATGTACTTGGATGGAAAGGCCCATGACTGGTGGTACCATGGGCTCACCACACTCGGCCAC
>ML778030.1:2182289-2195334 GCA_009831015.1 Picea engelmannii
AGTCTCACACCGATGGGGGAAAATTCAAGAAGTTAAAAGTTATATTTTTAAGTTGACTTAAGAAAGGAAAATGATAAAGGAGTAAAAGATAACTCAACAGAAGAATAGAAGAATAACCCTGGGAGTTAACCTAACTCAACAGAGAATTAGAAGGAAAAGTATAAGTAAGAGGCTGGGGTGCACCTATTATTCATTCTAGTTTGGATTAGCATTTGCTATTGCTCTTGAGCATTCAGTTTGGGGGTTTTACTGTACAAACCCTTGTGAGAAACTCAGTGGTGAAATATCCACTCACCTTGTTCCATAGCTTGGTCTCGGGGATGAAAGACTCCTCCACACCATTCTAGTCTCAGGGCCAGCTTATCGAGGGAGGTTCGATCCAGCTTATCCTATGGGCCTGGGGCCATTCTGACAGTTGGGTTTTGTTTGCAGGGGTAGTACCATCAGTTTGAGGGATTTTCTAGAGGGTTATCATCATTCTACATTTGTCTACAAATTGGGACGTCGTGGATCCATAGGGGACGTCCTGTGATTCAGTAAAACTCAAATCTAGGGAGATCTACTTGAGATCTGAGCCCGAAACTTCTCCCACGGGATTCTCATAGGCCGATATATATTCTTGGAGAGTTTCAGAGAATTTGGAGGCCTCCTTCATCAGGGCCGAACCAGCTAGGGTTTCAGTCATCCAGTGGGGCACACCATTCAGTGGAGAATTCAAATCTATGGGGTTTGAGAGTGGATTTGGGAATTTGGACATCTGGGTTTTCCTTACAGTTGCCCGATCTATCATTTGGCATATTTCTCAGGATGATTGGACACTTTTGGTAGTAGGGAAGAATTATTCAGGGCTTCAACATTCTAGTAGGACGTGGCACTTTCCAGCTTGGAGGTTGGGCATTAGTACGGCTTAGATATACTTGATTTAGTTTTCATTGTATATCCAGCCTTTGGAGGCTTATTTTGTATTGTTGCGAGCATTTTGTAGCAGCTCATATCTATTTCTTGTATGACCATCTGAGGTTTATGCCAGATCGGCCATCTATTGTATTGATCTTACATTGCTCATAATAAAAAGGTCAGATCATTGCTTGTGCTTCTACATCTTGAATATATTTTGATCTCCATGTGTTGATGGATCTTGTATGCACTTAATAACTCAATAGATTAGTAGTAATTAGTGATTCCAAGAAAGAATTTGGCTTGGGATCATTACAGACTACGGGCACAAATCGAGTTGGAGAACCGATCAACCAGCCATACCAGTGGGAAACTGGGCTCTAGAAAACAAGAATTTTAGGTCTGTTGGACCTACCACTCTTTGGCAGAGGCCAGTACACAATAGTGTGGTCAAACAACTGCTAGAAGTCACACATGGAGGGGACATATGGCTGGACAAGACTGTCCCTATAACCGTTGAGCTTATTGCAAAAATAACAGGGTTACCAATTCCGGGTATGGATCCCGCATTGTTTTTGGATGACAAAAACAAGGAGAAAGCACTAGCAGAAGAGATGAAGAAGAAGTATGGCACCGACAGGGGGACAAGAGGGATAATTATCAAGAGGATCAATGATGCAACCACACAATTGGGCACGGAAATTTTAGCCTGCAAGCTACTAAGAAAATGTTGTAGGGAGGAAGTGCCAGCTGGAGTTGTTGCAGTTGCATCCCAGTGTGCAGAAGGCACCTCAATGAGTTGGGCACCGTACCTATTGAACTTGTTCTTGGATGACTATAAGGATGCGAAGGACCTAGGCACAAAGTTCCACTACTCATAGTTGATCACATTAAGAGCCTTCATGGGATGGCAAGAGCCAAGGTATGTAGTTTTTTGTACCAAACCAAAGCTAAATCAAGGAGCGAGGTATTTGTTTCTCATAGCCAGGCCAGACTCAAGGAGAAAGAAGGTGAATGGGTCCATTTTTGGTGGGTACCTATGTGACCTATAGGAATCCATCTCCAGGGTGTGGAGAATCACACTAGAAGTTGTCATGCGATATGCAGACATCGCCAATTTCCAAGCCACACGACACACAATGTGGATACATGCAAGGAAGGATTTGGATAAAAAATGGCTACAGATGCACTATTGCATCATAGAGGGTAATATTGACATGGTCATCAGTGAATGGGATGATGAATGGAGGATCCCAACCATTACCCAGGAAGTGTTGGAAAGAACAGCATAAGAAGAGGTAGAGCAGGGAGAAACACAGCCTCTAGAAATCCAAGTGCTCAAGAGACCAAGAACGGGCCAAGGCAAGACAACACAGATAGATGAAGGTCCAAAAAAGACAAGGACACAGAAGGGGAAGAAGGAGAGTACAAAATAGACCAAGGGACAATAGAAACAGGCTGAGGGAGCACAGGAGACCACCCCAAATCCTGACACACAGGAACTATGGGGAAATAAGAGACCAACCACATAGACAGGAGGCACGTGCAAGAAATTAAAGGCACAACGAACATCGCCAGAGTATATGATCAAGGATGATGACGGGGAGATGATAGCCCGAATGGTCCAGGATTGTCTAGCTGAGGACCTCGACCATGTTGCACACCACCGTGATAAGATCCAAGAGGAGTTGGCAGACATGAGGCGGCTGATCAAGAAGATAGGGGAAAGATCGATAACTAGTAGCAGGGGAATCGAACCATCTACATCACAGATAGAAGGAAGAGTGCAAGAAGAAGAACGAGAGTCAGTCCAGGTAATACTGCAGCCACATGTAACATTCCACATCAACCCTGGTATGCTATGCATGGACAAAATTATGGGGAGACACCCTTGAAGGACTTAAGCCAAATCCAACTTATGTTGACAAGGATACCATCAGGGGAGCTACACAGGTTGCAAGTGAGCGTAAACCACGAGGTATAGTCTCATGCATGCAGAGACTTAACTGAATTGAAGCAGGCAACAAAGAATCGGGATGCGCTGGAAATAGTATATGAGAAGGCTAAACATGAGACCCAAGAGGAAAGGGAGAGCATAAAAGTATTGGAGTAGAAATTGGCAGGAACTTATGAGAAGATTACATAGGCCACCCAGAGTGAGGTAATCACAACAACATAAAAGATTGATCGGATTGCGTAGGCAATTGATCAATACTAGAAGGAGATTGAGAATCTCCGAGAACATCTCATACCAACCACTCCACCAACATTCAAGGAGCAAAGGAAGCATGAAGAAACATCACAGCTGCAGGAGATAGAGCAGCAGGTCATCACAACAGCTGACTTGTTTGATAAAGCAACACAGCTCTGGACTAGGTTGGAGGAGGATCAATAGGTCCAACAGTGGGACAAGGAAGAATAAAGGATCAACGCAGTGATCCAAGAGCTCAAGAAAAAGTAGAAGACAATAACAATAACAAAACGTGTCAAAGGGATGCAGGACATGAAGAGATTGCAGGCAGAGATAATCACTACGCAAACCCAAAAACAAGAGCGTCAAGCTGAAATGGAACCACTGCAGGAGTGGGTAGTAGAAGTCGTGGCACATGCAGAGGAAGCTAAGACACATATAGCACAAAACCAAGCAGAATGTGCAGGATTGATCAACGATGAAGTTGCAGTCTAGGTAGTGGACACAATCAAGGAGAAGACTACGTAGACGTAGACACAAAAATTTCCAGACGATCACCAAGGAGATCGAGGAAGCTCAGAAGGATTAGGTGGCTCGGGACGAGCCACATGTCAGTGTTCAGGGCTTGTTGGCAGTAGGCCGAGGTGGAAAAATAAGACGATTTGGGGAAAGAAAGAATGTAGAAGGAAATCGACAGCTGGAAGGAAGCACAACACGTGCGCATGCAAGGAAGGTAATAGTTGGAAGGACGAACAACATGCATGCATGGGAGGAAGACCTAACGATAGTAGGGTTATGGTTTTGGTAATGCATTGTAATGGATGAAGATCTCGAAATTTATAAATATCGATACTTAGGTATCATAGGGGGTTGGTTCTTGCATTGTTCATTTGGATTAATATCGGTAGATGATTAGTATTGTGGCTAATATAGTAACACACATGAGTCGATGCAATAGAGAATGTTTTGTTGTATGATTTATTTTGTATAAGTTGTTGATCTAGAGGAGAAAAAGGAGGGTAGATCTTGAGGGTTAGATCGTAGGATGTGGAGCCTGGTGCGATCTAGTCCGCCTCATATATATCTTACCTGACTAAGAAGGGTGTAAGCGCACATCGCTAGATACATAGAACCATCATAATAAAGAGCCAAGAGCCAAATATTTGTGGATATAGCCCAGGAGGGGGTGAACCATGGTAATATTTGTGTTGTGTGATGAATGAATGTATATCTTTCTTGTCTTCAGTAGTTATTATTATGTTGAATGAATGAGTTATTATATTGCTTGTTTAAATGTTGTTGCGATATTGAGGGAATAAGCTATGATATTTACTGCACAGTCGTGCATAACAGTAGGTTGCAATCACAATTTATAATAAATGGTTCAAAATACAAACCCCATATCTCGTGATCAATCCTAGGTTGTAAACACATGAGTCTTACAGACATCCATTAAAGCTATCTTGGGTGAGACCGTGCAGTGCATTCTGTGTGCTGTGTTGCCTTCTGGTTCACTAGGAGGACCGATAGTTTTAGAGGCTTTGTTGGAAACCCAAAAGACATGAACCCTGGGTCAATACAAACTAAGACAATATAAAGGAATAGAGATAACCAAAAGGTAACAACTCATTACGCATTAACCATAGAGATTGTCATTGATCAACGAAAGGCTCGAGGAGATCTTCCATTGATATGCATTAAACCAAGATTTGCGGAGGTTTATATTATCCCTCCCCAGTTTTCATTTCAATCATCATATGGAGAAAATGAAAATTATCATTAATTTATGGCAGTAATTCCACAGTAGTTCTATCCAGATACAGTAAACACCTTCGAGCATGATGGCCAGAGGTTCTAGTATTCTAGGGCATATTCTTACTACTCATCTCCCTCCGCCCAATAGCAAAAAAGGAGATGGTCCCTTGGTGCACCGAGAGATATATTTCAAGACAAAGAATTCGAAAGGCAACCTTGCCTGCTCAGACAACCTACCCACTTTCACTGATGGCTGGCATAGAGGTTGATGTGATGGATTTCGAGCTGGAAGAAGATGATCTGATCGACGATGATACGACAATGGATGATGGAAATGCATAGACTGTTCCCACTCCTGTGCCCAAATTGAAATCAACCATAAAGGGTGACACTTCTTGGCTCAGCGATGGCGGCCCTAACAACACAAAAAGAATGGGTTTCAGAAAATAAACTGACATTGAACACAATATCCGCTTTGCATATCGAAAGTAGGAATTCCAGAGGTCCAAATTAGTTTGTTCTGGGAAGAAGTCTTTCACTGTAGGGAAATGATCTGTTGATGCTCCCAGAGATATATTCAAGCCAAAAAACTATTCAATTGTGGGACCACTACCTTGTTCTCTGGATATACAATTAACATCTTAGGGAATGAGGACCAGAACTCCCACTGGTGAAAGGCATATTCCTACTAGTCATCTCCTTCTGCCCAGAATGGACTAATTTGGGCCTCTAGAATTGCACGTGCAACATGTGTCCCTGAAGTTTTCAAATGTGAGGAGGTGGTTTATTGGTGTGTCCTAACTTTAAGTTTTGGGCTATTCCGTTTTCCCTGCAACGTTTTTCCTCTTCTTCCTCACGACAAGCTTGTGAGAACTATCAATTTCACCACAGGACTGTTGTTCATCTTCTTCAAGCCAAGGATTTAATCCACTGCAGACCCACTTTTCTATTTCTTTGTCGGCTCAGGTCTTTTGCAAAATATTGAGATCGGGGCACTGAACACTGATCCACCGAGGAGAAGACTACAAGGATTTCCTCAAAAAAAAAGCATGGTAATCAGTTTTTTATGCATGTTGAAGAGAATCTCAATGGCTCCTGCATGTTGCAGATCATGTTCCTGTGTCTATGGAAAATATGTTAAATTTTTTGGTCGAAAGAACTCGGTCCAATTTCTAAGGATAGATATACAATGCTCAATATTTTTTTTTTTTGATGGATTTACTATTAAAAAATTTACCTTGGAGTCTTGTTTGCTGCTTCTTTTCTGGATTTAACACCTCTTCTCATTGGCATGGTTCAATAGTCTCATAGTTCTTCGATATTGTGTTTGCCTAAGTAATTTGTTCTAAAATGGAGAATTTAACAATTATATGACAATGCATTGTGTTGATCCATCAGGCTTTTATGGAAACAAAAAATGAATTTCAGACAGTTTCAAACCAACGTTTGATTCTATTCATAATGCAGATAGAGCATAACGATACCAAATCACAATGTTGCAGCAAGATCATCATTCTTGTTTCTAGACATGTAATTATTAATCTTTAATGCTAACAACCCATAATGCAAGAAGTTTAATACTTAAGTTAATATGTTACAGTCATGGAAGAATGTATGAAGAAGACACTTAATCCCACAAGTTGCAATAAAATCTAATCTTCAACAAAGCATTTGCTGACAATTACTAGAAAATCATGGTTTTTCAATAATGGGGCTTGTTTTAAACCAATTTCCGCTTACGAAAATTGTCCTCCTCCTTTCTATTTTCCCACTCTTTTATCCCCTCTAGTTTCTCTTTCTGGTTACTTAGTCATTTTTTCGAAAATGTCTTGCTGCATGGGTTGGAGGTTTCACACATTTTGACCGAGCACTTCCCCTTTGTCTAAATTTCACTTTCCATTGTTTTGTGAATTGCAAACAACACTCCAGGTTCTGAGATATGCAGATTTACTTCTAGACTCCCACATCATCCCCTCTTCCGTGTTACACATTTTGCACTGAAATGTTCCGATATATACAATTTGATAGTCAGGGCCTTAGGTCTCCTCGGGAGCCTGTCACCCTATTTTGAAGCTTGTATGACCGCTTTCCACACTTGGCCATTTCTTGACATCTCTTTCGTGGATCGTCGAGTTCACGAATTCAGGAAATTTAAAATTTCTAGTTGTTGTTTCCTGTGCCCACTACCTTCATATTTCTTTCCAAGTATATGCAATATGTATACAACTTCTCCAACAACATAAAAAAAATATCTTTCCAGGAAATGGAATATCTATTACAGATTTGAATATATTGGACCTTCTTTTCCCTCTTCTATACTTGACTAAATTATCATTTCTTTTTCCCCTCTACTCTCTCTTTCTCGTTACTTAGTCGTTTTTATGAAAATGTCTCAATGCGCACATTGGACGACTCATGGGTTCACATTTGTGTTCGTGCTTTTATATCGTGACTCTGACCAACCACTAGCCATTCAATGCCTAGGCACTTTTTGTAATTTTTTAACCTGTGAAGTAAAGCAATGCATATAGATTCTTAAGCAAAAAAAAAATTAATCAATGGCTCATACACATAGTATAGAGAGATTTATACCGGAAACCCTTAATCGAGAGAAAACCTTTCAATGCTTCATTGTATTAATTTCACCATTCACCATACAATATATATACAATGTTTTTAGGTATTTTGTAGATACCAAAACCCTAATCCCTTAATCCGAGATTAATTTAGAAAACTGCTAAAAATAGAAAATCCGCTAAAATAGAAAAATCCACTAAATACTACTAGAGGGATCGTCAGACGCAGTTGTCAAATCTAATGCACCCACACACACACATGCAAAGAATATAAAACATACCCAACATTCTCCCACTTATTGTTTTCTTTTCATCTAGGGGTCCATAGGATTATATAGTCAACAATCCATGGCAACAATGCCATTGTTACTCTACACCGGGAGAAATTTTATGTGCTCACAGACTTTGCCAATGAATCTGCAACATTCTTGAAAGTGTCAACCTTTTCTAGCAACACCTTCTTTTCTTCAACCATGTCTCTCAAAAGTGATACTGAACATCAATATGCTTTGTCTTCGAATGATATGTTGGGTTCTTTGCTAGGAAGATTTCACTATGAATGTCACAATCTAATCTCACTTCTTGTTGTACCAACCCAATACCTGAACACAATCTCTATAACCATACTGCTTCCTTTCTTGCATGAGTGGTTGTAATGTATTCAGCTTCTATAGTTGAGAGTGCCACTACAAACTATCCTTTTATCATTCAACTGATTTCTCCTCCAAATAGGTTAAACACATACCCACTTTTATATCTTCTACGATCCAGATATCCAACCCAGTCTACATCAACAAAACCATGTATGTCCATCACTCTGTCCAATCCCGGTCTTCTTTGGTAGCACAATACATAATTGGTAGTGCCACACAAATACCTGAAGACCCTCTTTATTATTGTCTAATGCTCCTTCCCTGGTTTTGACATATACCTACTCAAATATCCCACTACATGTGCAATGTATGGTCTAGTACATACCATTTCATACATCAAACTGCCAACTGCACTGGCATACAGAACATGGGACATGTCCTCTTCTTCTTCCTTTGTCTTGGGACACTGATCTGTAGATAACTTTACACCTATAGGAATATGAACCTTGACCGATTTAATTACATGCAAATTAAACCTCTGCAATATCGTCTCAACATATTTTCTCTGATTCAACCATAGTTTCTTGTTTGCATGATCTCTTTTAATCTCCATTCCCAGAATGAAGTTAGCAGCACCGAGATCCTTCATGTCAAATTTGGAGGATAGCTGCAATTTCACCTACTTGATAACATCCATGTTATTTCCTACCAACAACATGTCATCAACATACAACACTACATAAATGAAGTGATTACCAACCTGCTTGGAATATACATAGTGATCATCCCTGCTTCTCACAAATTCAAATTCAAGTATGTATGTATCAAACTTTTGGTACCACATCCTAGGTGATTTCTGTAGACCCTTTAGCTTACAGACCAACTCTTTCTGCAAGATACAGATATATGAAATATGCAGAACAAAAATGAAATGCTAGAAATGACAGAATGACAGTAAAATATCCAGCATAATCTTCACAATACACAAAAATGATATACGAAATAGCAACAAAAATAACACTTTGATTCAGATAGCAATGTTCATAGGCCTCTTCGAGGGGGAAACCTCCAGTTGAGCAACGCTCTGTTACAATAATCTCCAAGCTAGGGTTCTCATACCCTCGCCTCTTATTTATACTAAAAATGTCTATTAAGAGAAGCATCTAGAGGAAGATCCTTCTAGAAGCGGAAGCTTCTATTAGGTCTTCTTACATCCACCTTATTCTATTTTATTGAAAGGCCTTATTAATATTGACCTTTATTACATACGAATACATTGATATACCTATGTGCGGGTTAGGACCTTAACATGTCCGCCCCCTTAAAAACAGCCTTGTCCTCAAGGCTTGAGATGTGGAAACTGTTGCAGAATGGTAGCTGGTTCCCAAGTGGCATCTGCTAGAGTCATGTATTTCCACTGTACTAGCACTTCCTTGATGGTTCTCTGACACAGGCGACGCTCACGCTGGTCCAAAACTGCTTCTGGCTATAGCCAAATGGAGCCTTCTTCAGCTAACTCTGGAAGGTTGGTTTGAATTTGGCACCTGGTTCCAATCACCTTCTTCAAGCATGAAACATGAAAAACAGTATGTAGCTTCGACTGACTGGGTAGAGCTAACTGATATGCGACTTGTCCCACATGCTTGAGAACTATGTAAGGGCCATAGAATTTGGGTGATATCTTCTGACAATGCTCGGCCTTGAGGGAAGTTTTCTTATATGGTTGCAGTCTCAGAAACACCTGATCCCCTTTTGCAAATTGAAGTTCAGAGTGACCTTGATCTGCTTGCTACTTCATTCTATTATGTGCCATGACCAAGTTCTGTTTAAGGGTACGAAGGATGTCCTCTCGAACGGTAAGTGTTTGGTCAACTGCATAGACCTTCGAGGTAC
This sequence comes from Picea engelmannii, assembly GCA_009831015.1. NCBI lineage: Eukaryota > Viridiplantae > Streptophyta > Pinopsida > Pinales > Pinaceae > Picea > Picea engelmannii. The sequence goes on from ML778030.1 coordinate 2,192,195, forward strand.
CCGGTAAGTATGAGAGAACTGAAGGTGGCTTCTGTCCATATACTGCTTAAAAGGGAGTCATGCGAGTGGCTGTATGGTATGTAGTGTTGTACCACCATTCGGCGAGGGGTAACCATTGAACCCACTGGTGTTGTTTCTCAGAGGCAAAACACCTCAGATATGTTTCCAAACACTTGTTGACAACTTCCGTTTGACCATCCATTTGGGGATGATAAGATGAGCTGAGATGCAATTGTGTGCCTTGTAGCTTAAACAATTCTTGCCAAAAATTGCTTGTGAAAGTTGGGTCTCGATCGGAAACAATAGAGTGTGGCATGCCATGTAGCTTGAATACCTGGTCCATGAAAATTTGAGCCACCGTGGATGCAGTAAATGGGTGGGAAAGAGCATAGAAATGAGCATACTTGGAGAGGCGATCCACCACCACCATTATGATTGATTTATTCCCCGATTTGGGTAGGCCTGTAATAAAGTCCATAGAGATATCCTTCCAAATAGCAGGGGGAATCGAAAGTGGTTGGAGGGTGCCTGGGGATTTGACTGTTTCTCCCTTGTTGCGTTGACACACCTCACATTTAGCGACAAACTTACGGATGTCCTATTTCATACCCTCCCAAAAAAAAGAGCGTTTGACTCGGTCATATGTTTTGGTGAACCCTGAGTGCCCGGCTGTGGGTGTAGCATGAAGCTCAGAAAGAACCATGGATTTGAGCTTGGATTGTTTACTTAAATACAAGCGACCTTTATATCAAAGCTCATCTTGGAGCCAGGAGTATCCTAGGGGAGCTGGAGCCTTGTTCTACAGTTGCTAGATCATATGCGAACTTTTGGGATCTTGAAGCCATTCCTGGTGCACAGCTTGGAGCCAATCAGGTACAATGAAGGAAAGAGAAAAAAGAGACCCTTCATCTTCATATTTTCGGGACAGTGCATCTACCACGACATTGTCTTTTCCCTTCTTGTAATTGATCTCATAGTCATATCCAAAGAGCTTAGTCACCCATTTTTTTTTTTCCTGGGAGGAAATGCGTTGTTCCAGAAAGTACTTGAGGCTTTGATGGTCTGTCTTAATTTGGAAGCGTTGCCCCAAGAGATACGGACGCCACAACTCAACGACATGCAAAATCGCCAACATTTCTTTTTCATAAATGGGTTTTCCCAAATTCTTTCCAGATAGTTGCTTGCTAGTGAAGGCCAAAGGGCGACCCTCTTGCATAAGGATAGCACCAATTCCTTTCCCTGAGGTGTCACATTCCAACACAAAAGTCTTTTTGAAGTTGGGAAGGGCCAGAACCGGAGTGGTGCACATGGCCGTCTTCAAGGTGTGAAAAGCTTGAGCAGTTGCTGGAGTCCAAGTGAAAGAGTTCTTTTTGAGGAGATCCATGAGAGGTGCTGCAATCTTTCCATAGTTCTTAACAAACTTGAGGTAATACCCTGTGAGGCCCAAAAATCTGCGCAAGCTTTTGAGGGTCTTTGGGTGCAGCCAGTCTTACATAGCTTCAATATTTCTCGGGTCCACCCTTACACCATCCTTTCCCACTAGATGACCCAAGTATTCGACTTCGGAGGCACCAAAAGAACATTTGGACTGTTTCAGGAAAAGCTGGTGCTAAGAGAGTAGGTGGAGAACTTGATCCACATGATGAAGATGGTTTGTCCAAGTTTTTCTATATATGAGGATATCATCAAAGAAAACTAAGACAAAATGATGGAAAAAAGGGTGGAAGACATGGTTCATGAGGCTCTGGAAGGTGGAGGGGGCGTTACACAAGCCAAAGGGCATGACCAAAATATCATAGTGGCCCTCATGAGTGCGAAAGGCCGTCTTGGGAATGTCGGCCTCTTTCATGCGTATCTGGTGATAGCCCGAGTGAAGATAAAGTTTGGTAAAGAATTGGGCACCACTCAATTCATCCAAAAGGTCATCAATGACCGGAATGGGAAATTTTTCTTTGATGGTTAGTTTGTTGAGAGCATGGAATTCAGGACACATTCTCCAAGAACCTTCTTTCTTCAATACCATGACGACTGGAGAGGAGTAAGGGCTCGTACTAGGACAGATGACTCCGGCAGTAAGGAGTTCCTGGACCATTTTTTCAATTTCATTTTTTTGTGCAAAGGGGTGGCGATATGGACGTATATTGGGGGGAAGGCTTGCTGGGACAAGGGGAATGGAATGATCATGGACACCGTGGGAAGGGGTGAGTCCTTGGGGATTTGAAAATACTGTTTGATGTTTAGAAAGGAGGGCTTGGAGGTCTTGGGGCACTGGTGGTGTCTCTGTGGATTGTATGGCATGGAGTTGGGCAATGACACCCGAATGACCTTTTTTGAGCAGTTTTTCCATGTGATGAGAACTGATGATCTCAGGTGAACCAGCAATGATGCCTCAAAATTTATATTGGTGGCCTCCTTGGTTGAATTTCTTGGTTAAGTTCTGAAAATCCATGAGAATGGGACCCAAAGTCCTTAGCCAGTCTGTGCCCAACACAATGTCACAACCGCCCATGTCAATCGCAAACATATGGGATTTGAGGTGGTAATCGCCTATTTGGAGACGTACATTTTCACAGTGCCCGCCAAATTTCATAGAACCACCATTGGCAATCATGATTTGGAAATTGTTGACAGCATGGATGTAGCAATGGGTTTCTTGGGCAATGTAGCGATGAATAAAATTGTGGGTGCTGCCACTATCAACCATAATTATGACCTTTCTTTGCTTGATGTAACCGATTAACTTGAGGGTTTGGGGGGTAGAGAAGTCGGTGAGAGCATTGAGGGAAATAATCGGTTCCACTTCGCGAGGGTTGGAGGGAGGTATTATGTCAGAGATTTCTAGTGACTCGGGCAAAGGGGGAGTGTCATCATCGTCTTCTTGAATATCCTCAGATATGGACATAAAGATCTTTTGTTCCTTACATTTGTGGCCTGGGAAATATTTTTCATCACAATTATAATAGAGGCCTTTGAGTTGGCGTTCAGCCATTTTAGCCATGGTCAATTTTTGGATTTTTAATGGGGCGGAGGGAGTAGTGGGGTTTACTGGTTTAGGGCGCGGGATAAAGGAAGGCTTACAGTTTTGAGAGGAAACAATTTGTTGTGCTTCTTTAGATTTTTTGGTAGCCTCCACCCAAGTC
>ML778030.1:2225836-2268522 GCA_009831015.1 Picea engelmannii
AATGAGCAAGGGTTATACCAGCTTGACCATTGAGACTATGTCAATTTTGAATTGACAATAGCTGTAGCAGACTCGACATTTTTGAACAAGATTGAACCCGTAGTTCTTTGTTTCTTGTCACTGGGTTGTTCTCTTGCAATCTATCCAGTGAGCTTTGCCACTTGGTTTTCCAAATTGTGGATTTTGGATTGCAATTTTGCGACATCCGAGTAGTATCTCTCCAGCCACAACCCACATTGACCGCAAGGTGGTGCAACAGCTTGAACAGAAGGGGGTTTTGACGATTCCCCAAGGGTTTCATGAAGTGGTTCTATACCAAGAAAGTCAGGGTTATTCAGCAGGCAAGGAGGTAAGTTCTTGAAGAAATCGTGAGGAGGTTTGCCACACAATGCTTCAGAATAAGGATACTCTTCGGCGAGAAATCGTTCAATGTCAGAATCAGAGTCCTCGCTGACAACGATGGGCTCTATTTTGGCAGGGGGATTAGATTTATTCCTCTCCATACGAGAGATCAACCTTGCATTTTTCTTGCTTCTAATATTAGCACCTGCCTTTGCTCTAGTCTTTCTGGTCGTAGGCTTAGTGACTTCGGTCTATTTAGTCACATCCATAGATGAATTCGTAGGGGACTCGGGCTTAGGCTTAGGTGACAGAACATCAAAAGGCATAGGGGTAGGTTTTCTCTCGGTAACCATGACCTTATCCACCTGTGGAGGGTTGGACTCTTCAAAGCCATTACGGCTGAGAAACTCATGCCAAGAATCACCACGCAATCCCAATTCATGAACCAAAATTATTTTAATCAAACCCACATGGAAGAGGCTAGTGTCAGCCTGGCTATGCTTGTATCGTTTAGCCATTTTGAACAAACTTCGGTGCAGATAGTGAGGCAAACTTAGTTCGAATCCCATAAACACCATCAATAAACACAAATGGAACAGATAGACAAACCCATACCTGCCTTCACAAGTAACGAATTGTTTGATAACCATTAAGAGATCGTACCAGCGAGGTTTCAACATCTTTGAAGGAAAACCTCTGTCACATGAGCTCACTGTCCAAGACTGAAATAGTAACGTCCACGGGACATCATTAACCTTGTAGCTCTTCGACCACTTTTATCCCTTGACAGGCAGGCTAGTTACTGTGCTGAGAAACTGCTCAGTGATTCCAAGCTGGACATCTCCAACTTTAGCTTGGCATCCGTCAAATGACAAAGCAAACTGCCAAGCCACAGTGAAGCTATAGCCATCGAACTTCTTAATGAATTCAAGCCATCCATATTCTTCCAGGTCTCGGTATGCACTATCAAAGGTTAGCAACGCTTGGCACCCGTTGGGCTCAGCCCTTACAACAGGATCCATGGCTTCTGCACATGGTAGGGTTCAAACTGAATGAATCGATGCACAGAGAAAAAACGAGAGGGTTTGACAGCTTGAATGCTCGACGAGACCAGAAATAACTGCATGCGTGCGAAGGTGGTGGGATTACCACCGCCACGCATTGCATTAATTGCTGAGTACGTGTTATCATAACCATAAACGTTTATACCATGTGTATCTGCCAGCAAATAGATATGTCATCACATTAACGTGCCACTTACCTGAAACAGAACCAACACCATACGTTCCATTCATTGCCAAGTGTACAGTTCCATCATATATCATATCCAACGATACATCGTGTCAATCGGTCGTTTTACACCAAGGTTAAGTTTAATCAATGCCAAAACATGGTTTAAAACTATTAATCGCTTCATTAAATATCAACTCATAAAACAATATGTGCAAGCATCGTTTCAAAAGATTTAATCAACGTTCCCTCAAACAATTATTATTTTTCAAACTGACCTTATAATATCACCAATGCATTCTTTTGCGCAATGAAATGTTTGCATTCCAAAGTTCCTAAAACATTGCAATCTAGAATCTCTCATGATATCAATGAGCCAATAAACTATAACAATAAGAATAAAAGCATATGAGATCAAAGCTTTGATAAGATCAAAAATAAAACCAATAAATCTTGATGCTCTCAAGCTTAGTAATCAAAAGATTCAATATTCACAATGAAGGTAAGAATGGGCTTAAAAGACATAAGTTTGAAAACCCTTTGCAATCATGCGATAAACCAATGGTTGAGTGTCCTTAGGATAAATCAATAAAAGATGACTACAGTCCAAATGATGAAAAGGTATTTTCACACTTTCAGTTGTGAAAATCAAATCAAAATCAAATTGCAATTGTCGCAAAAATGAAACAAATTTCTAGAAGCACAATGCGATGATGATTTGTCATTAACGAGACAAGAGGTGTAGGCAGCGTTTTTTAAGAGAAATAAAAAAATGAGTTGGTTGCCAACACGAGAGAAAACCTTTCAATGCTTCATTGTATTAATTTCACCATTCACCATACAATATATATACAATTTTTTTAGGTATTCTGTAGATACCAAAACCCTAATCCCTTAATCTGGGATTAATTTAGAAAATCGCTAAAAATAGCAAAATCTGCTAAAATAACAAAATCCTCTAAAATAGAAAAATCCGCTAAAAATAGAAAATTTTGGGATCGTCAGATGCAGTTGTCGAATCTGACGCACCCACACACACACATGAAAAGAATATAACACATACCCAACACTTTTAAGATCACAAATTCCTGGGCAAGCGGGCTCTATATTGCACTTCCATTGTTCCCTGGCCTGCAAACAACACCCGAACCTCCACGATGTACAAATTTATTGTCGCACTCCCACATCATACCCTGTTCCGTGATACATAGTCTGCACATGAAAGTTCCTAGACCTGCAATTTGACCTCCGAGTCCTCACATCTCTTGGGTAACTATTGTCACCCCATTTTGAATCCCCTGTGTCCTCTTTCCATATTTCGCCATTTCTTGGAATCTCTTTCGCGCCTCCAATTCCATACTTACCTGAATTTTTCTCTTGTATATTCCCAGACAAGGGGAGCTCACTTCCAATGTTCCTTGACCTACAAACATCCCCCCCGCTTCTGCAATATACAAATTGCCTTCCATATTCCTACATCGACCCCTCTTCCGTGTTACACAGTATGCACTCAAAAGTTTCAATCAATACAATTTGATCTTCAGGGCCTCATGTTTCCTTGGGAACCCTAGTCAACCTATTTTGAAACTCGTTCGAGCGCTTTCCATGACCATTTCTTGCAATCTCTTTCACGGATCATCAGGTTGTCGGGTTCAGACAATTTCCAATTCCTAGTCGATGTTTTCTATGCCCGCCACCTTCGCACTTCTTTCCAAGTATATGCAATAAGTATTTAAATTCTCCAGAAACATGTAGAAAAGATCTTTCCAGGAAATGGAATATCTATTACAGATGTGAATATATTATCCCTTCTTTTTCGTCTTCTATACTTAACCAAATATTCCTTTCTCTTTTCCCTGTACTTTATCTTTCTCGTCACTTAGTCATTTTTCTGAAAATGTCTAGTTGCACGGATTGGCAGACTTTCAGGTTCATGTTTTCACTCATGATTTTATATCATGACTCTGACTGATCGCTTCCCCATTCCATACCCAACCACTTCTCCGACCACAGATTCCTAGGTAGGTTGGTTCTAGATTGCACTTCTATTGTTCTGTGACCTGCAAAGAGTACCCGACTTCCGTTATATACAAATTTACAATTGGACTCACATCATACCGTCTTCCGTATTACAATCTACCTATCATGCCCTCTTCTGTGGTACACATTTTTCACTGAAAACTTTCGAGACATACAATTTGACCGTCGGGTCCTCACATCTCCTGTGGAACTATTATCACCCCATTTTGAAGCCCGTCCATCCGCTTTCCATACTTCGCCATTTCTTCGAATTTCTTTCGCGGATCGTCGGGTTGGTGGGTTCAATAAATATCCAATTCCTAATTAGTGTTTCTTGTGCTCGCACCCTTTTCAATTAGAAATTAGCAATTATATATAAGATCTTATTTCTAAGTATGCAATTAGCAAGTGTTAATGCTAAACAAGTGTTTGAAGACATCTCCCATTAATACGCATAAAACCAAAATTTCTGGATGGTTATATTATCCCGTCCAACTGTTGATTTAAAACATCATGGAATGTCATTTGCACGTTGTCAGGTTGGTCTGTTCACAAAATATTCAATCCTCGATTCTGAAAATGAGTCCGACTGACCATTTCCCTATTCCATACTTAGCCACTTTCTCGCAATTCCACAAATATACAAATAGGCCATTGAACTGCCCCATCATGCTCTCTTCTGTTACACATTTTGCAGTAAAAAATTATGATACACAAAATTGGACCGTTGGACACTCACCTCTCCTGAGTATCCCTCGTAACCCTATTTTGAATCCCATCCAACCACTTTCCAGACATTTCCATTCGTTCCTTACTCTTCCCCATCTCCGTGACCTTCACACTTGTCTATAATATATATATATATATATATATATCTTGTTTCTAAATATGCAATTAGTGACATTTAATTCTAACAGCTCATCGTGCAGGAACCATATAGATTGTCATTGATGGGTGAAAGGCTCGAGGAGATCTCCTATTAATACGCATTAAACTAATATTTGTGGAGGGTTATATTATCCCTTTCGAGTGTTGATTTCAAAATCAAGAAATGTCGTTCGCACATCGTCGGGTTTGCACGTTCACGAAACCTCCAATCCTTAATTGCTCTTCATCGTACCAGCCACCTTCACACTTCTAAATATGAAATAAGTAAGCTTTACTGCTAACATTTCATCATGCAACACCCATACATATTGTCATTAATCAGCGAAAGGCTCGAGGAGATTTCCCATTCATAAGCATTGAACCAACATTTGCGGAGAGTTATATTATCGCCTCCAACTATTCATTTCAACCATTGTCTAGAGAAAACAAATGTTCCCATAAACCTATGGCATCAACTCGACAACAGTTCTCTAGAGATATAGTGAACATCTTTGGGCACGAGGACCAGAACTTCCAGTGGTCCAGGGCATAATATTATTACTCATCCCTTGTCCCCCAGAACAAAGTAATCTGGACCTCTAGGATTGCTCGTGCAGGCTGTGTCCCTGAAGCTTTTGACTATAAGGAGCTAGTCTCTTGGTGCACTGATAAATTTATTTCAGACCAAATAATTATTCCACTGTGGGACCACTCTTCTATTTCTTTGTCACGTTAGGTATTCCACCAGATGTTAAGATTGTCAGAGCCAACATTGACGTTTAAAGGAGAAGATTCCAAGCAGTTCCTAACAAAGCATAATAACGGGTTGGACCTCTTGCCCGATTTCTTGGAAGACCCAATGGTAGTTCCTGAAGATATCACAAGCTTGCAGGTTATTTCATTTATAAATCCATTCCAGGAAATTTCCTAGTTGTTTACAAGAATAACAGGATAGGAGTCCACAACAACTATTTCTCGGATGGCTCTTTATATTTTGTATTTCAAAGTCAAGAAACAAACCATTTTTATTGGGGAAAGCTAATTTCCCATGAAATTTGTTCCCAATTGTCAAGCTTAAAAAATGAGAAGAAATTTTATATGTCATCCTACTTAGATTTTGCAATAGCACATTGCTGCCAGTTTCCAAAACTGTCTTTGTCCAAGAAGGTCAACTGGGAATTTGACCCAGTAACATTCTGGTACGAGGCCTTGTGGAAGCATAAGGACTCCCACTATTTTTATGAGGTTTTTAATGGCTTTGTGTCTGTTTTCAAAGTTTTTTTGTTAGGAGAAGATGCTTTTTGCATATCTGAATAGGCAACTAGTTTTTTGGACAGGAAGGGGGAACTTGAACATCTAGATAATTACATTGTGATAAGGATTTTTGGCTCTAGGGAAAAACCTGCTCTCCTTCCATGTCACATTACGGACAAAATATTTGTTACAGAAGTAGCAAGTCAATACAAGTGTTGGTTGCATCTATGAATCCAAGAGAAGAGAAAAAAACAGTTCATTCCTCTGCCTTGGAAAGTCGGGGACTTTGTGTTGAGGAACGTCAAAAAAATTAATGAATTCACAACCCATTTTAGCAACTTGAACCTAATATATGTTGAAATCCTAAGATGGTTCGACCCCAATAAATTGTTTTTACAACATTTACAAACACTTGCCTTCGACAATTCTTTTTTCAAAAAACACCTGACCGAAAACATAGACACTGGTGACAACGCTCCTTCTTCTTATGTCAATGACCTAGACACACTACAAAGCACCACTGAATTGTACAAGCAATAGGGAAAAGGCCCCGGTGAGAAGAGTGTTCAATCGACGAATAACACTCCCAAAAGTACGACATCCCACAACATCGCTCCAATGGCCCATCACAACAACAAAGCAACTCAGATTTCTTCAAACGGAGGAGGAGATAACAACCCTCCTCACCCTAAAATTGATAGTTATCACAAGATTCCAATGGACAAGAAGAGAAAAAAAATTGTGAGACAGGCGAAAGAGCCCGAAATTCAGAGTGAACATGGAACTTGAGCCTGATATGGATAACATATTCTGCTACCTTGATCAGCCTAGAGATGCGATCCAACATAGTCATCCAATGGACATATATGATATTGAAAATTTTGATGAAGATGAATCCTTCATGTTCCAGAGATTTTTTTTTGACAGCAAGTCCAAAATATTAATTATTGAAAAAAAAGACGTAAAAAATAAGAAAGGAAAATTTCATTCAGAGGTTAACCTTGCGAAGATGCAGTCGTCCCAAATCTGTCGACTTCACATAGAGACCATAGATTCTCTTGATGATTACATTGGAGGAATTGAGGCCGAGAATACCAGACTAAAGGATCAGGTCAAGGAATTGGAAGAAGCTTTGATTCCTATGCCATTGCATGCCACCCATGCAACCAAGTTAAAAGGATCCTCCAGTCTTCTCGCATCATGTAGAGGATATGTGGAGAATAATATCAAGAAAATAATGGAACTGATTACTGAGGCCTAGGAAACATCACAAACCACGACTTCCCTTGGAACGAGGGAACATAATTTGCTCAAACATTTGTAGGCAGAGTTAAAAGATGAAGAACATTTCTATTTAAACATAGTCCTTCCTTTTTTCACCATTGTCAACAACATGACATAAACAATAAGAAGACAACAAGATCTCCCATCCAAAACCAGATCGGTCAATTAAATGCAGGCTAGAAAGAAAAAATGAAGAACCTGCATCTTATTGTCCAGTCATGTGAACAAGCCATATCAAAGAAAGAAAAATTATTCACAGAGTTGGCCAAAATAAAATTAGACAGAAGGACCAACAATTTCCAAGATCCCAACTTAATTTTCAACTCCATGCCCTTAACTAAGAAAGACTTCGATAAACAGGTTGATATTTTTAAGGCATTGTTTCTGGAAAAGTTTTACGGCATCCTTGAATATGGTCAAGATGACGTCGACAACTGGCTAGTCAACTATTCGGTACATAATGAGGAAATTGAGCAGGCTCTGCATAATCTTTCTATCGACTTCAGGGAATTAGAAAAGGAACTTTTCAACATAAAAATATGGAATGAGATCAACGTCGCCCCAATGAGAAGCTACATTGAAGAATGGCTCGAAAGGGAATTGAAGAAGGTCACTGACGAAAGGCAGTAGGAAGTTTCCATGATTCCAGTAGTCATCGACGACATCAATGAAAAGGAATCAACAAGCAAATAGAAAAAGGGGTCATATGTACCATCACTGTAAGTCTATACTAATCACATCCTGCTTTGTTTATCGACCCAGTTATTCCACTTTTTAAAATAGAAATGTCTATCCAAAGACTGATACCTTTCAATTTATTATTTTCAAGTATTACACTCTGTCGTCACCCACTTCTTCTTTCTACAATCCTATTTCTTATACATACTTATCTTATGGTCCGCGGGAACCCCAATCCCAGTCTATATGACAAACAGATTGAAATTTCTAGGAATATGTAATAGACAATATTATTTTTTGATATATTTCAAATAAAACTATTTTTTATATCCTTTCATATTTATGTCCTTATACATTTTTATCTTCCACTATGCTTATGGCCCACGCGAGCCCCAATACCAGTCTATATGATAAATGCATTTAAATTTCCAGGAATATGTAATTTTTTTTATATATTTCAAATTAAATTGTTTTTTATCTCCTTTTATATTTATGTCGTCATAAATTTTTATCTTCCACTATGCAGAAATTGTATTTTCTTAATTTGAATATAATTTTTTTTTGTGCTGCCACATATACAGACAAAATAGACATAATTTTTCAACATAGCAAAATATATTATATACTTTCAAAAAATAAATGGGGCTCTAGAGGCCACATGTCATTTACTGCATGGACACCACTTGTGCTTCATGTTGATTAAGGTTGGTTTTCATTGATGTCAACGCTTGAAGAAAACCCCGTAGCATAAAGGTTTGGGTAATGGACCCAATATTGTTTGATGTAAATATGATTCATTATTGGTTTTTCATGGTTGATAAGAAGTAAATATGGATGAACTCCAAAGTGGTCCCCTTATGGTGAAAGCCCTCACGGGAAGACGCTTTGCAGAGTAAGAGAACCCATGATTAATTATGGAATAATAAGATGAACGATAGTGAATTTGTCAGGGAAACTATTCTAGATTGATAGTCCTTGTCATGCCATTTCCGGTTGTATGTAGAACGCCACATAACTCCTCACAGTTAGAGAGTTATGACCATGTGAAGTTGGAGAACCCAAGTTTGGGTAATGGATCCAAGTTTGTTTGATGGATAATAGTATGATTTTTGATATATTTGAAGGTAATATTATTCTATATGGATATTACATGTCATTCCATTTATGGTGGTATGTGGAACGTCACATAACTCCTTACGGTTTGAGAGTTATGGCCTTACGAAGTTGGAGGACCCTCATATGTCATCTAGAAGCCCCAAAAGGTCAAAGTAGTCAAAGTGATTTAAGAGATTTTAGAAGGTAAATAATAAAGTGAAGTGATGAGAGTACTATAATTCAAATTGAATACAAAATAATTATTTAAATAATAAATTTAATGGAGAAATTAGAAGTGGGTTAACCCTAAAATAAGGAAAGTGGGTAAAGTGACCTAGAAAATGTTTTTAAGGAAGCTACTTGGAGAGTATAAATAAGAGGGAAGGCTCTCTCATTTTAATCCCAATTGAGCATATTGAATACCTATAGGTGTTAAAGGTAAACAAAGGATATCTAAGCTTAAATTCTAAGGAAAGTGAAGAAAAGAAGGCCGAAATGCAAGGAAAGATAAATTCTTTTGATGTTGCTTTCTAAGGTATGTTATTTACAGGTCATCTCACCATTTTTGCTATAAAAAGTATTCTATAATGATTCAGATCATGAAATGGCTATTCCATTTAGAAAACATATCCAAGTATCTGTGGTAAAAAAATCATCTTTTGGGTCATTGTATTTTTGGAGTTACACTCCGTGGAAAATAGGGTTTGTGGCTAGTCCTAAAACTAGTCAAAAACAGGTGTTTCAGGTAAAAACATCATAACTTATTCATAACAGATCCAAATTAAGTGAGACCAAATGATTTGGTTAGGGTATAGTATATAATATGTTTTTTAATAGTTTTAGATCATTTCAACAAATATTTTGTGCGGGGAACACTCTACAAGGGCGCTCTCTAGAATAAGACAAAATTCAACAAGGTATGCCATTTTTTCTATAACTCCTTTTATGAGAGGTTCCAAGTAGTGAAACTTGGAGGAATTGCACAAAACACACCGAAGAACATTGTGTATAATTTTTTTATATTTATACATTACAAGTACAAAGTTAGGATTACTTCAAGTTAGGGTTGTTGACTAATCCAAAACTAGGCATGTGAGACTAAAGAAAAGTTTGATGAAAATGTTAGTCTCTTGTTGTTAAAGTTAAGGAAGGTTTGAAAGAATGTGATGATATACACCAGGTCTATTACATAGCTATAAATTATATTTGGATGATGAAATTGATGAGGGATTTTGGTTGAGGTACATGTTGAGTATATGGTTGAGACAAGTAGTTGATGAGTTGGCACATACATGAGGTGTATAGTTGATGATGTTGGTACATATTGATGAGTCATAGTTGATGTGTAGTTGACACATGATTGGTACATACTTGGTACATGGTTGGATGCACTTGTTTATGGTACAGGTTGATTACAGTTTGTTTGGTACAGGTTGGTGCATGGTTGATGCACTTGTTTATGGTACAGGTTGATTACAGGTTGAGGTACAAGTTGATGCATGGTTGATGCATAGTTCAAATTTATTGGTACAGGTTTACAACAGTATATCTCACAGTGATAGTGTGACAATGGTTCCATCATTCTACTTCTACTTCAGGGCGGTTGGACAGGGCAAGGACAGGTGGTTGTAGCCACCTTTCGGTTGTAGCCGGAGAACATAGGGGTTTGTAGCCTCCTTCTAGTTGTAGCCATAGAATTGGGGAGTTGGAGATTCCTTCAGGTTGTAGACTAAGAAACTAGGGGGTTGGAGCCTCCTTTCAGTTGCAGCTGGAAAACAAAGTAAGTTGATACTTCCAATGAATGTAATTCTTCAAGACATATAAGAAAAAGAATTTTTTGGTTTTCTCCCAATTGGGTTTCCAAGTAAAACACTGGTGTACTGTGTATGTGTATGATTGTTCATTTGTTCATTGCTTATTTACTCTATGGTTATTGGATGATAATGCTTCATTGATATAACACTTGGATTATATGGTTAAAAAGGATTAAATTGCTCTATTACTGATTCACCCCCCCTCTCAGTAATCCAACAATTGGTATCAGAACCTGTTCCTTAAGGAAACAGTTTAACCACTGGAAGGAGATCATGGATTATTCTGAGAATGGAGTACCAATGTTTAATGGTTAGAATGGTTTTAAGTATGAGATGTGGAGCATAAGGACAGAAGCATTTTTACAGGCACATGGACATTATATTTGGCTATCAGTTGTTATAGGATATGATAGTTCAAAAAGGGAAAAGACTGCAGCCAAGAAGGAATTGAGGAAAAATAACAAAATAACAATGGATTTAATCTAGGAAGGATTACCTAATCCGATAAGAGAAAAGGTTGGTAAATGTTCATTAGCAAAAGAACTTTGGGATAAGTTACATGACATATATTCTTCACCCATCACAGATTCAGAAAATGTCAAAGAAGATGCAGATACAAATCAAGAAGAATTATGTTCACCATGTCAAGAAGATTTAGAAGATGAAGAGTACATAATCAACAGAGGTATGTTATTTTGTATTAATTGTGAAAAACGTGGACATCTTGAAATAGAATTCCATGAAGGAAATGAAACATGAAAAATAAATGAAAAGGAAGACAATTATGAAGAATAATTGATTAGTTCTTTAGATGAACTAAGAGAAGAACAAAATTCACTCAAGAAATAATTGATGAAACAAAAGGAAAGTGTTCGAATTTTTGAAGAATCCCAACAGGTCATCGTGAACTTAATAACTCAGCTAAAAGAAGCTAGAAAGATCGAAGAAAATCTTGAATATCAAAAGTAGTGTTTGGAAACCAACATAGCAGCACAGAAGGAAGAAGAAGAAATGAGGGAGAAGATATTGACAGATCATCTTAAGGAAAGAACTAACGATCTAAACCAGCTTGAGGCAGAGTTTGGTCAAGAGGAGAAAGGACTTGAAGAAGAAATAATCACATTAAAAATTCAGCTTGAAGAAGCGAAAAGAACAGAAGAAGTCATGAAGTCTCAGATAATGAAGAAATAAGAAGAGATTGAGAATCTTGAAGAAGAAGTTTTCACATTGAGAAGTAAAATCGTCAAGCTCAACACGAACGTTGAAGAGACAGAAGCATCCACATCAGTTATAAAGAATGAAGAGAAGCACTCTAGGTTGCTAGAAAAGAATAATGAAGAAAATAGAAAGAGTTATGCAGAAGTAATCAAAGGAAGGAATCATGGTCAACCAGAATCTAAGAAAACTATTAAAGATACATATTTAAGGGGACCATCCATGTTCAAGCCACAAAGAAGCTTCAATCATGATCACGATCAATCAAGACAAAAATTTAGAAGGACTACGCCACAAAGAATATCATTTACTCCCAGGTATGCAAATTTATTTCATGGTCATTGTTTTTATTGTACTAACTTTGGACATAAGGTTGCAGATTGTAGGGATTATAAAATAAATGTTCAAGCAAGAAGTGCCTATGTGGCCGCACATAACATTGAGTGTTACAAATGTCATAGCTATGGACACATAGCCAGTGATTGTAGAAGCATGATCGATACTTCCATGAAAGAGAATATTGATATCAGATATAAGAAAGTATGGATAAGAAAACAAGAATAACATGTGAACAAAGACCAGGTACCAGAGATCGCAAGATTGGCAATAAAACGAGATGAAGAAAATTCTACAGAGAAAAAGAAAGATGTTAGATACAGAAAGGTTTGGAAAATAAATGAAATAAAGGAAGGGCAAGTAAATAAGGAATAGGGTCAAGAGATTTTACTTTCAAGCATTGTAGTGAAAGATGAATCCACAAATAGAAAGAAAGAAGTCAGAGCTCAGAGAGATAATGAATCTACCAATGAAGATGATGATGAATACACATCAAAGTAGGAATTGTTCTAAGCCATCCTGCTTAGAGACTCCCAAGTAATATGAATATTAGACAGGGGGAGTCTATGCGATAGCTGTGATATACCAAAGAACCATACTTAGTTTGAGAAGACAGATTCAGAGCAATAAGTTAGCAGAAGTATAGTTTGATAGTATAATGATAAATGGGTTAGCATTATGGACAATTGCACAAGTAGAGTCTTGGACAATATGGACAGAGATGGATTTGTAAGAATAATTAGCAGGTTTGGATAGATATATGATAGTGGATGATGGATTCATAGATTGGTTCAGAGAGTGGTTCAAAGACAAAGGAACATTATTGTAATGGATGATAATTACACAGGAAATGGCTAAAACAATGCTAATGGATTACAAATTGACAAATATTTTTTGGACACAGGTAGTGCATACATCAGTTCACATTCAAAACAGAGTAATGCACAGAAACAACATTGACAAAAATCCCTATGAGCTATGGAAAGGAAGACCAAAAAATTTGAAGCACTTCAAAGTTTTTGGAAGCAAATGTTACATCAAAAGAGAAGATGGCGGAATGGGAAAGTTTGAATCTCATGTGGACAAAGGAGTACTTGTTGGTTACTCAAGTACAAGGAAAGAATACAAGTGTTACAATCTAATATTGAACAAAGTTGTGGAAAGCATCAACATAACAATTGATGAAACATGCAGACCAGAATCAAAGGGAAAAAATGAATCAATGAAACAACCCTTAGAAGAAGAAGCAGAAGATGAAAAGGAAGTAGAAGAGGAATATGAAGAGAATCCAACAGAAGAAGAAGAGAAAATTCAACAAGTGTCTCCAAAGACACCTAGTAAACAAGTATAGAAGAATCATTCTTCAGATCAGATTATCGAAAACAAAGATGCAGGAGTTGAGACTAGAAGAAGAATTTGTTCACCAGAACAAACACACTTAGCACTCTTATCTACAATTGAACCAAACTGTTTTGAAGAATCCAACAAGGATGAATTTTGGAATAAGGCCATGGATGAAGAATTGTATCAAATATAGAAAAATGACACTTGGGAATTGGTTCCAAGACCAAAAAATAAGAATGTGATCGGCACAAAATGGATTTTCAGGAATAAATTGAATGAAGATGGACATGTTACAAGGAACAAAGCTAGATTGGTATGTAAAGGATATGCTCAGATTGAAGGAATCGACTTTGAAGAGACATTTTCCCCAGTTGCTAGAATGGAAGCAATCCATTTGCTTTTAGCTTATGCATGCTCCAAAAATGTTATATCAGATGGACGTAAAATCAGATTTTTTGAATAGGGAATTTGAAGAAGAAGTCTACATTGAACAACCAGAAGGATTTCAGTTGTCAGAGAACATAGATTATGTGTGTAAATTAAAGAAGGCCTTGTATGGTCTAAAACAGGCTCCTAGAGCATGGTACTCTAGACTGTATAAGTATCTGTAGTAGGCAGGGTTCAGAAAAGGAAGTGCATAAAGAAACCTCTACATCAAGGTAAGTCAAGGTAATATTTTATTAATTGAAGTTTATGTTGATGATATTATTTTTGGTAGTGATGATGACAGGTTAAGACAAAAATTTGCAAAAGATATGCAGAAAGAATTTGAAATGTCGCTACTTGGAGAACTATCCTTCTTTCTGGGACTTCAGATACATCAAAGCAACCAAGGAATTTTTATTTCTCAAACCAAGTATATCAGAGAAATTCTAAAGAGTTTCGGAATGGAAGATTGCAAACCAGTTATCACTCTCATGCAAACCAGTTGCAAGTTGAGAAAAGATGATGATTTGAAGTCTACAGACCAAAGGAAATATAGGTCAATGATTTACAGCCTATTGTATGTGACAACATCCAGACCAGATGTAATGCAAGCAGTTGGACAGGTGGCATGATTTCAAGCAACACCAAAAGAATCACATGTATTAGCAGTGAAGAGGATTTTGAGATATCTCAAAGGAACATGAGAGTTTGGGCTATGGTATCCAAAAGGAAAGGATTTATCACTAATTGCCTACACAGACGCAGATTGGGCAGGTTGTATTGATAATCGATGAAGCACCAGTGGAGCAACGTTCTACTTGGGTGAGTGTTTAGTATCATGGATAAGCAAGAAAAATCATCAATATCTCTATCTACAGCTGAGGCAGAGTATATTGCAGCAACAACATGTTGTACACAGGTTCTTTGGATGAAACAAACTTTGACAGATATACAGGTTTAGTATAATGAGCCCATTCCAATATATTGTGATAATACAAGCGCCATCAGTATCTCAAAAAACCCGGTGATGCACTCCAAGATGAATCACATTCCAATCAAGTATCACTTTCTACACGAACAGGTTGCATAAAAGAACATCAGAGTTGAGTATGTGGGCCCAAAAGAACAAGTGGCAGACATCTTTACAAAACCACTTCCACGAGAATCCTTTGAATATCTTCGCCAAAGACTTGGAGTTATTTATACTCCAAAATGAATGATTTTTGAATGCTTTTTTGCTTATATTATATGTGTTATATGTACATGAGGAAGCACCATAAGAGGACATTTCAGTCAGGGGGAGTAGCCCCAGATGGAAAGATACCTTTTCCATTGATGATAAAGGGGGAGAGATTTATCGGATGCAGAGGATAGAGGCATGGTTCCAGGGGGAGCCGATTTATCAGATTTATCAGATTTATCAAGGTTCCAGGGGGAGTATGAGTGATATGATTTTAGTATTGCATCAGAGTGTTGCCATCAATGCCAAAGGGGGAGATTGTTGATTGAGGTTGGTTGTCATTGATGTCAACCCTTGAAGAAAGCCCCGTAGCACAAAGGTTTGGGTAATAGACCCAATATTGTTTGATGTAAATATGACTCATTATTGTTTTTTCATGGTTGATAAGAAGTAAATATGGATGAAATCCAAAGTGGGCCCCTTATGGTGAAATCCCTCATGGGAAGACGCTTTGCGGAGTAAGAGAACCCATGCTTAATTGTGGAATAATGGGATGAAGGACAACTAATTTGTCAGGGAAACTATCCTCGATTGATATTTATTGTCATTCCATTTCTGGTGGTATGTAGAAATTCACATAACTCCTCACGATTAGAGATTTATGACCATGTGAAGTTGGAGAACCCAGGTTTGGGTAATGGACCCAAGTTTGTTTGATGGATAACAATATTATTTTTGATATATTTGAAGGTAATACTATTCTCTATGGATAGTACATGTCATTCCATTTCTGGTGGTATGTGGAACATCACATAACTCCTCACGGTTTGAGAGTTTTGGCCTTACAAAGTTGGAGGACCCTCAAATGTCATCTAGAAGCCCCAAAAGGTCAAAGTAGTCAAAGTGGTTTAAGAGATTTTAGAAGGTAAATAATAAAGTGAAGTGATGAGTTTTCTATAATTCAAAGTGAATACAAAATAATATTTAAATAATAAATTTAATGGAGAAATTAGAAGTGTGTTAACCCTAAAATAAGGAAAGTGGGTAAAGTGACCTAGAAAATGTTTTTAAGGAAGCTACTTGGAGAGTATAAATAAGAGGAAAGGCTATCTCATTTTAATCACACTTGAGCATATTGAATACCTATAGGTGTCAGAGGTAATAAAAGGATATATAAGAAGAAATTTTGAGGAAATTGAAGAAACGAAGGCCGAAATGCAAGGAAGGATAAATTCTTTTGATGGTGCTTTCTAAGGTATGTTATTTACAGTTCATCTCACCATTTTCGCTATAAAAATTTTTCTATAATGATTCAGATCATGAAATTGCTATTCCATTGAGAAAAAATATCCAAGTATCTGTGGTAAAAAATTCATATTGTGGGTCATTGTATTTTGGGAGTTACACTCCATGGAAAATAGGGTTTGTGGCTAGTCTTGAAACTAGTCAAAAACAGGTGTTTCGGGTAAAAACGTCATAACTTATTCATAAGAGATCCAAATTTAGTGAGATAAAATGTTTTGGTTAGGGTACCATCTTTAGTATGCTGTGTAACCATTTTGGATCATTTCAACAAACATTTTGTGTGGGGCACGCTCTACAAGTTCGCTCTATAGAATAAGCCAGAATTAAGCGAGGTATGCCATTTTTTCTATAAATCCTTTTATGAGAGGTTCAAAGTACTGACACTTGGAGTAATTGCATAAACCACACTGAAGAAAATTTTGTATCAGTTTCATATCTTTATACATTACAGGTACAAAGTTATGATTACTTCAAGTTAGGGTTGTTGACTAATCCAAAACTAGGCATGTGAGCCTAAAGAAACGTTTGATGAAAATGCTAGTCTCTTGTTGTTAAATTTAAGGAATGTTTGTAGGAATGTGATCATATAAACCAGGTCTATTATAGAGATACAAATTATATTTGGATGATGAAATTGATGAGGGATTTTGGTTGAGGTACATGTTGAGTATATGGTTGAGACAAGTAGTTGATGAGTTGGCACATACATGAGGTGTATAGTTGATGATGTTGGTACATATTGATGAGTAGTTGACACATGATTGGTACATGGTTGGATGCACTTGTTTATGGTACAAGTTGATTACAGGTTGTTTGGTACATGTTGGTGCATGGTTGATGCACTTGTTTATGGTACAGGTTGATTACAAGTTGAGGTACAGGTTGATGCATGGTTCAGATTTATTGGTATAGTTTTACAACAATATATCTCACAGTGATAGTGTGACAGTGGTTCCATCATTCTACTTCTACTTCAGGGCGGTTGGACGGGGCAAGGATAGGTGGTTGTAGCCACCTTTTGGTTGCAGCCGGAGAACATAGGGGGTTGTGGCCTCCTTCTGGTTGTAGCCAGAGAATTGGGGAGTTGGAGCTTCCTCCAGGTTGTAGCCTGATAAACTAGGGGGTTGGAGCCTCCTTCTAGTTGCAGCTGGAAAACAAAGGAAGTTGGTGCTTCCAATGAATGTAATTCTTCAATACATATAAGAAAAAGCATTTCGTGGTTTTCTCTCAATTTGTGTTTCCACGTAAAACACTGGTGTACTATGTATGTGTATGATTGTTCATTTGTTCATTTCTTATTTACTCTACAGTTATTGGATGATAATGCTTCATTGATATAACACTTGGATTATATGGTTAAAAAGGATTAAATTTCTCTATTACCGATTCACCCCCCCTCTTAGTAATCCAACACTTCATGCTGCTTGCCACATCTCCGCTGTAGTTTCCATCTACCTCCGCTACATTTTCCTATCCCTGTGCATTTATTCCCAATTCAACCTGGTAGGAACTACGCTTCCACGCGTCACTTGCTTGACAAGGAATGATTGCATCTGCATCAACTCACTAGTATGAGTCATCTCCACAATGAAATGATTTTGAGAATGATATTTAGTTCAAGTGGAAGCTATGAGAGGTATTTATAAAGTCTGAGTATGAATGATACTCCAACAAAACATTTTCTAGTTACCCTCCTCCTTTTCTCTTCATACCTTTGTCAATACGTATTTATAAAGTATGAGTATGAATGATACTCCAACCAAGCATTTTTCAGTTACCCTCCTCCTTTGATCTTCATACATTTGCAAGTATGTTACATTAATTATTGGATTGAAGCAAGACAAAACCCCAAGATTGAGTGTAAGAAACTATGACCGCTGATTACTCACGTCATCAACTTTCACATAAAATGATTATATTTTTTAATCACGTGATTTTTATAAATGTACAATTTAATGAATTACTTGAATGTTTCGAATTAAAAAAAAAATAAAAAAAAAAATTCATGTAGAAAGTGTTTATTTAAAAAAAAATACTTTAGAAATTTAATTCGGAGAAAATTAATTCATATACATTACTTTACTTAATTTGGAGAAACTTAATTCATATACATAATGGTTATTTTCAATTATGATTTAAAAAAAAAAATGAAATTTGTGATCTATAAAAGGTCTTACCGGAAATTTACATAATCCGCGTTGACAAACATACTAATCCTTTTGGCAAGTACTAGCCACTATGTGGCTTATTCTCTTGTTTTATTGTTTTCTTGGTATGGTTTTATTATACTGTATAATATGGAGCACGAGGCATCATACAAGTTATTTTCTTGAGCTTAGTTATGCTAATGAAAATAAAAACCATTTGACACAACTTGAACCATTACATTATGGATTGGATTAGTGAGGAAAATGAAAGTACCTGTGATCTCTCTTGCTCCAAGTTTTGGAGGATTTGTCTTTATTTTATGTAAGTTATTTGATTTTTTGAGTAATTTGATTTTTTGATTTGTTCTAGGAAATATTGGAGGTTAAAGTTTTTGTTAAATATTGAATGTGGGTTTTAGAAAATATGTGAGGGAGAGAGTCACTTAAAATGTCTCGTGAAAGAAAATGTAAGGTAGTCCATACCCCAAAGAATGTGTATATACATACCTACTACTAAAATATCAACATATGTAAAGTATTGGTCTTGATGGTGTTTAGAACATGTTAAGTGGCTGCTTATTTTCCAAAGTGACTCCATAGCCCAAGTAGGTGAAGAACTACTCTCCCTTTCACTAATCACCCCCAATCCCACCTATTATTTCATTCTTTTTTCCATCATATTTGTTGCTAGGTTCTCTTTACTACCATTCCTACTACACAAAGTGAGACTAGTTAACCCATAGTAAAACACCCCTAGATTAGGAAACCTTTCCTATAAATTGTAGGGGAGAGTTGGTGAGGTGACAATGGCCAACCTCCTAATTTCCACAAAGCTATCACCCATATTTGGGACTTTGAGCTAAGGTGTTGGATTGTGTGAGAACAAGGTTTACTAGAGTTGAAATCCATGCTCTTCTCCATCACTTTTAAATACATCAAGATTGCATTTAAGAAATTAGTGCAATTATTCTCTCTCTTTAATTCAGTAAAGTTTAAACTTTTGATTCATTATTATTGACAATGTTGCTAAACTCGTGGTCATTTTTATATCTAAGAATAAAATAAAATATTATTAAATTGAATAAGCACTACAATGCAATCAATACTGTAAGCATATTTCATCGATCACGCATTTGTATGAGAAAGAACAATCAAATCCAAATTGAAATATTTCCTTATATTATCTTACGTTTTCAACCTTAGAAAGATTTTTGCACACAATGAAAAAGCATGTAGTGAAGATGAATTCATTCTCTTAATATGAGTAGGTAAGATATCCATCTAATAAGACTTGGAAACAATAAGGTAGGTATGACCTGCTCATGATAGACCTTTTTATAACACTGATTTAGATAAGGAAAGCTAGCGTTATGGAGGTGAGGAATAACAAAATGGACCTAAATCCATCTCCTTCCATGAACTACAATTTGTAATCATATTTTGAAATAATGACTAGTTAAAGAATTTGAAATTCAAAAGGAAGTGATTAGAAAGAATTTTGCACACTACAAATGATGGCTTATGAATAAATCAAAGAAACATGTCTCAAAGGATTCACCATTACAAAAAATTGCATCCCAAATAATTCAAGTCAAAACAAATAAAATAAGTTTAGGAACTACACACAACCTTCATTTGTTTACAAAATAAAAAAAACCACATACATCTATTCTTCCAAACACAAAAACTATCTAAGAGACTAACAAAGTTAAATGACTCACAGTTGTATTTCGAGTCATTCCCAATGACACGACTCTCTTCATTCACAAAAATGCACCTACACAGAGTTATATTGTCGTCATTCTAGATGTTAGTTGCTATGTCCAGTCCCCAAAATATAAAGGATAAAACTTTGACTCATTTTCAAGAACTATTGTTTGCTCAATAAATCAAGACCTTTAAAACTATGGAATTATCCTTTTTGTTAAAGAGATAAGAGTACAAAAAAGAAAATCAAAATGGTAACAAGGTTAAGTCTTTCATAGATGACATATAGGAACTAATTAAGAATGTTTCTTACAAAAACTTAAACTAGTTTTCAAGAACTATTGTTTGCTCAAAAAATCAAGACCTTTAAAAGTATGGAAGTTATCCTTTTTGTTAAAGATATTGATAAGAGTACAAAAAATAAAATCAAAATAGTAACAAGGTTAAGTATTTCATAGATGATGTACATGAACTAATTAAGCATGTTTCATACAAAAACTTCAACTAGTTTTCACGAACTATTGTTTGCTCAAGAAATCAAGACCTTTAAAAGTATGGAAATTATCCTTTTTCTTAAAGATATTGATAAGAGTACAAAAAATAAAATCAAAATAGTAACAAGGTTAAGTCTTTCATAGATGATGTGTAGGAACTAATTAAGCATGTTTCTTACAAAAATATTAAACGTTGTGGCATAAAAGAATATATTCAAGCAATAAGTAACCGAACATATACCAAGCGAGAAAATCTCATGAGAAACAAAAAAGATTGAATTTTATAAGAGTCCCACCAAGAGGGGTTGGGTACATACAAATGATAAATTGTAAGTATTGCACCTAACTTTTCCAGAATTCATACTTTAAATGGACGATAACTATACAAATGTTTAATGGACTTTAGTTAGAATGGAAAAAACTATATATTTCTAGGAGAGAGGAATTTAACTTTAACATGTGGAAATCTACTAGAGACTTCTGAAAGAGAGGAATTTTCAACTATGACTCCTAGACTTCAAGAAGGAGCACATGCCATTTCTCACAATATAGGAATTGGAGAGATCATGAGAAGAATCATATATCCATTCTCACACTCTAAGCATGTGGGTAATGAGGTTAAAATAGAAGAATAAAAACATTATAGACATAGATTTATACAAGCTAAAGGTTAAAATAGCCTTCAAATTAAGACTTATGTTTGAATACACAAGTATATGAGGCTTATAAATAAAATATGTTGTACTAAAAATAAAAATATAAAAGACTAAGCTCGGTAGGAAATTTTTACAATATAATCATTAAAGAAATGTGTTTATTTTCCTCCCTAACAATGAGCCACTTATTCACATACAAAATGTAATTGATGAGCAATGTTTTCAGTGAGAATGTGAACAAGCTTATACTTGAGTTTTTACATGATATCCTTATATATTGTAAATCAAAGGAAGATGAGGAGAATTATTGTCTATATTTTGATGAGGAGAATTATTGTCTAAGCATCGAATTTGAATACTAATTAGAATCCCAACAAAGAAAAGAGTCAAAAGAACCTTCACATCAACTAATCAAAATCCCAACAAGGAAAATAGTCAAAAGAACCTTCACATACTAGTCATAATGGAAACTAACACCCCATTCTTGGTCATGATAAGGCACTACTTAAGTGAGACCTACAAAATCCAAGGAAAACAAGATTAAGAAACAAATATAAACACAACTAAAATTGTTTATATTTCCTTCAATCTTGCACTAAAATCTATAATGATATTTATTTTTACCTATGTATACTAAATGTGTAGATGAATAATACATGAAGGTCATTATTAGTTTTGGTGATGCCATTTGGCCTTACTAATGCACCTTCAACATTCCAAAGCTTGATGAATTCTATTTCAAACCATTACTAAGAAAAATTTTGTTAATATTTTTTAATGATTTACTAATCTACAACAAATTGTGGGAAGAATATGTACAACATGTTGACATGATGTTAAAACTATTGGAAGAGAAAACCCATATATGCAAATCCTTCAAAGTTTTTGACTCGTGATTCATCACCTACTATAAAATTTTGCAAAGTATTGTGAAGCCGATATATGTTTAAAAATATTAATGACTATAATACGTGGGGTCCCCTAGGAGAAAACAACATAGTGATAATTTCCAAGCATCACATTTCCCTTAGCATTTTGACTTGGCATTGGTTTCGGGTTGAGACATCAATTTAGATATGGTTTTGGTTTAATAATTTCTAGTAGTCTATGATGATTGGATATGCTAAAAAATATGAATGGTATTGAAAGGATATATATAGATTAAAGGTTTACATTTCTAGCAAGTGTACTGTATCAAAATTTTAAAAGATATTAAACCATCATCAAAATGAAATCTTACAAATATACAATGTTCTCTCTCAACATGATGGTAGCATTGATTGACATTATTTGACATAATGAAAATTATTTATTTACAAAAAGGATACAATCCTTTGTGATTACATACATAATAGCTTAAAATTGCAATGATGGTATGCAAGGTATATGAAGCTTGGAGTGGCACAAATGTATTGAGAATGTTAGGATATTTAAACACTTAGGAGTTAGTTGAGATAAACTTGTTATAATGCATCGTTAGGTAAAAGTGTGTTTCTTTAGTATGCATTAGTATGCATTTGTAGTAAGGTAATCCGACAATCATGATATTTTCCTGACATAGAGTGATCCAACGAATCATATTATCCTCAATATTAACGATTACATTGATCCCTGGCTTAACACTCGATTGGTCCATTATATTTATTTAAAGAGTATGGATGGTCATTTGTTGATGATCGATTGTGAGAAGCTATCTTGTAAATCTCTTGTAATATTTTTCTTTTACATTAATAAATTTCTCCAAGTGGTTGCGTTGGCTGGGGTCATGGATATTTCCCCACACGAGTTTTACCATGTAAAAATATTTGTGTGTTTATCTTTGATATGGTTGTGTGAGTGGTTATTGAAGATGTTTGTCCTCTATTGGAATACATGTGTTTTCAAACATGGTATCAAAGCGTATTTGAAGGCCTTCTCTTGCTGTACATCGAGATCTTGAAGTTGTGTTTCACATCTCTATTTTCTACCATTTTCATACATTTCTAGGCTGAAAGGACTATTCCATTGCGTCTATATCACTTCTTTCAGCAAGAAACACTTTTCATTTCACTAAAAAGGTTTTCGTTTTCCCAAGATATGATCATTTCAGTTAGATTCAAAGGTATAAATATTGAATATGCCCTTTGAAATTTTTATAGAGATAATATTTCAGTTTTGTTTTGGTCTTCTAATTTTTATTACCGGATTTCTACTCTATTCGATTTGCATATGATTTTTCCATGTGCTCTATGTGATCTTGGAAAATCAAAAACAAAGCAGAAAGTGTTTTCCTGTCTGCGTATGCTCTTTGTCGTGCAGTATGTGTGATCTCAGTAAATCAAAAACAAAGGGAAAAGTTGCATTTCTTGGGTAAGTTAACCGAGATATAACACTTTCTTTCATCGAGAAGTGAAATTTTTTTCTTGTGTGGATTATTTTTTTTTTTTGAGCAAGCTCTCCAATGGGACAATTTTCCATGGTTTTTCCCAAAAAAAGATTTGTCAATTTCCATTTTTTCTAAAATCGAATCTCCCAAATTCCATAGAATAAAATTATTTTACCTTAAAAATTGCCAAAATTTTATAGAAACTATATAAAATTCTTAGAATTTTGAATATTTTTACAAAACTATTGCCAAACATTTTACATTTTGCATATTAAGGACTAGTAAAAGTAGTCCATGTTTCTACATTTTAATATAAATTTCCATCCTTAAAATTATCCTTGGTCTTGATTTCAAGTATTTTTTTTTTAAGTTCACGCATTCATCATAAAGTGCATTTCACTTAATTATAAAAGTAAATCAATACCAAATAACTTCAATGTTTCCTTTTAAGTTATTTTTTGCTTGCAATTTTTATTTATAAAGTAGGGTCATTGTAAAAGCGATTCTCACTTTTTCTATAAAAGTGGATCACTTCATAAGTAACTTATTTAAAAGTGAGTTTATATGAATAGTTAGGAGGGTCATCGCCATGTGGGACAAACTTCTACTTTCCATGTGACTCTTTGGTTACTATTTATGACTTTTTTCAAAAGGGCATAACTTTCACATCCAAAGTCCATTTTCAGCGTTGTTTTTTTTTAACAACCTATTTTTTCGAGAAATTTCCCTACATACCATTAGTTTAAAATTTTAAAACTATATTCTCTACATATTTAATATGGATTCTCTCAATGATATTTTTCTTACCAGTACCAACTACTTCTCATGGAAATCCCATATGGAAGATGTATTAAGAAGTAAATGATTGTACCAGATTGCCTTGAGAAAATAACAAGAACCCATTTATGATGAAAATAAATTCAATTGGGATAATAAGAATGACGGAGTATGTGGAATAATCATAATTTCCATATTTCCCGATTTAAGGTTTCACCTTCAAGGAATTCATGGCCCAGATAAAGCTTAGGAAAAGCTTGAAGTTGTGTTTGGTAAACACAATATTATATTGATCTAAGTTCAAAACACTTAGAATTTTATGTATAGACTTCAAAACAGATCTAAAGGAAGGTTGATGCATATATTACTCTTTTTAAGCTCAGTGGTGCATATTTTGTTTTTGTATATACCTTTTATGCCACTAGATAAGCTCTAGGGAGTGCTTACCAAAATCCCTTTCTTGAGTATTTATGTGATGCTTTGATTATAGAGCAAGATAAACTTGTGCAACTTGGAGTGATCAACACTATAGGTACTTCCAACAAATCCTTAGTGGCTCAACAAAATGATAAATCCAATAATCCAAAGAAGCAACATCCTCACCACAACAACAAGAAAAAAAAGGGTCCCAAACCCTCTTAGCCAACTTCCTCTCCTAATGGTGACAAAGGAGCATAATCTAAAAGTAAAAAATTAACATAAATTGCAACCTTTTGTGGGAAATATGGTCATGTGGAGTCCAAATGTTTTAAGAAGATGGAATCTTTAGAAGCAACGATGAAGCAACACAATATCAATATTGATTATTCTTATTCTAACTCTTCTTCTCATGAACAGGCACTTTCTACTTTTGGTTTCTCCTTGAATGTAACTTATGCTTCTTCTTCTGATGAGTGGATTATTGATTATGGAGCATCTTATCATATGGATAAGGATAAATCCATATTTTATTCTCCAAATGAATGTAACACCAAGAAACTATATGTTGGTGATGATAGATCTCTTAGTGTTGTAGGGTTTGGAACAGTTCAGGTAGATAATGTTGATTTCAATGATGTATTATGTGTTCCAAGTCTTTCCTGCAACCTTTTTTCAATATATCATATCACTCATTCAGGTGAATGTAAAAATGTAGATTTTTCACCTCACCAGGTTGTAATCAAGGATCTAAAATATCCTAAGCATGTTCTTGCAACTAGAATTTTTGATGATATTACTACGTTGTACAAGTTTGACAACTTTGGGTCATCATGTTTTCCATCAGTTGTTTTTGCTCATAGCAATGACTTGAGAAAACTTTGGCATGAGTGGTTTGGTCATCTAAACTATTGCTCATTATAACAACTATGTAATCAACAAGTGGTGACTGGTCTTCCTCTTATTTCCTGTAAAGATGGTGTTTTCTCTAGTTGTGTTCTCGACAAACATCATCGGGGAATTTTTGAAAAACTTTCCTCTTGGCATGCCTCAACCCCTTTGTAGCTTGTTCACGGTGACTTGTGTGGTTCACTTTCTTCTCCTTCCTTTTCTAGGTGCAAGTATTTCTTAACTTTCATTGATGGGTTCTCCAGACGCACTTGGGTTTACTTCTTAAAACTTAAGAGTGAAGTGTTTGAAATTGTTTTGGCCTACAAGGCGCTCATAGAAGAACAATATTGACATTGACTTCAAAGGTTAAGAATAGATAATCAAGGTGAATATGTGAACAACAAATTTACAAGTTACTACATTGCACAGGGCATCCAAATGCAACACATTGTTCCATTTAAACCACAACAAAATGGTGTTTCTTAGAGAAAGAATCACATGTTAAAAGACATGGGTAATTGTATGATCCAATCTAAAATATTAAGTCTTAATTATTGTGAAGAAGCCATTAACTATGCAAATTACATAGTAAATCACACTCCCACAAAGTCTCTAAAAAATATAACATTGAAAGAAGCATGGAATAAAATTAAGCCAAATGTAAGCCATTGTTGTGTATTTGGCAGAGTAGCATGGGATCATGTCCCTGATGAGAAAAGGAAAGATTTATAGCCTAAAAGTGAGAAATGTATTTTTGTTGGATATTTTGAAGATGTCAAAGGTTACAAACTTATTCAACATCATTCTAATGAAATTATTATTATAAGATATGTTATATTTGTTTAAAATATCATGGCTCATGAGCCTAATTCGACATTTGTGCCTTCCTCTTCCCGTGAGCCATTTTTGAAATTTGTGCCATCTTTTGTTCCTATTCTGGTTTATTATTTTTCAAATGATGATAGTGATGATGAAAATACACATCCGCCTACTAAACTTCCTCCAGATGAATTCATTGAACATGAACCTGCACCAACACCACAACTTCCAAGATGGGTCCATTCAACATGAGAAGCAGTTGGTGGTCTTATGGTGATCCTTCATATCAGTGTAAGACATGTTCACAGTTCCAATGAGTCTCTTCTATTTTGGATCAAGTTTCAGAGATCCATGATCCAATGATATTTGTAGAAGCTTCAGGTCAGCTATATTGGGATAGAACAATGAATGAAGAGTATCACTCTTTATTGACGAACGATACTTGGGATCTTGTACCGCTTCTGAAGGAAGAAAACTTTTTAGATGTAAATGAGTGTACATAACTAAGTATGCATTAGATGGAAGTGTTGAAAGACATAAGGCTCAGTTAGTTGCCAACGTATTCTCACAAGTTGAATGCATTGAATATAATGAAACCATTTCCCCTGTAGCCAAAATGAATTTCATTTTCCTTGTTCTATCCCTTACAGTCTCACATAAATGGGAGGTCCATGAGATGGATGTCAAATCTGCCTTCTTGCATGGGGATATGAAAGATGAAATTTACATGGAACAACCTCTTGGCTATGTCCATAATGACTCCAATCTTTTTTTATTCCTTAAGAAATATCTTTAAGGTCTTAAGCAAGCTCCTCGAGCTTGGTATGCCAAAATGAACATCTTTCTTCTTGATACCAGATTTTCTAGATGTCATTCTAACCCTAATGTCTATACCAAGAAAGTAGGAATCCATATCGTAATCTTTTTTCTTTATGTTGATGACCTTATTGTCACTGGTAGTGACCCAAAACATCTAACCCATGTGAAATCCATCCTTAAGAAGAAGTTTGAAATGAACAACTTAGGCTATTTGCACTGTCTCCTTGGCCTCCAAGTTGTGTGAACCAAGGCAATAATTTTTGTTTCCTAGTTTAAGCATGTTTGTACACTTTTTCCTTGATTTCACATGGAATATCCTATAAAAACCCCTTCTCCCTTCCATTCTAGAGTTAAACTTGCTGCCACATGTACTTCTCTTGAAGTTGATGCCACTTTGTACTATCAGTTAGTTGGTAGCCTCTTATATTTGACTCATACTTGTCTTGATATTTCCTTTGTTGTTGGTCTTGTTTCCTAGTATATGAAAACACCCCATGAAATCCATTGGAAAGAAGCTAAAAGGATACTTCGATATGTCCAGGGTATAGTTCAGTTTGGGATACATTACAACTCAGGGGGGACTCATTTATAGGTTGGTTTCACTGATTCATATTAGGTCGAAGAACTTGATGATTGAAAGTCTATTGTAGGTTATGTTTTAATCCTTGGTTCAGGACCTATCACTTGGGCCCATAAGAAACAATAGGGTATTTCTCTTTCTTCAATAGAAGTAGAGTACCAAGAAATGGTTAATTCAAGTCCATAATGCTTATGACTTTGACAGATCCTTTCAGAGTTTGGAATCCAGTAGAAGCATATGACAACCCTCTGGTGTGACAATCAAAGTTCCATCAAGCTTTCTAAATATCTATTTCAACATCAATGCAACAAACACATCAAGCTACACATACACTTCATAAAGAATCTCATTCATGATCGAGTTATTAAAGTTCTCTTTTTCCCTACAGAAGATTAAGTTTCAAACATTTTCACAAAGTCTCTTACAGAAACGAAGTTTTCTAAAATTTGATCTATGTTAGGAGTTCAGTAAGTTGTTATTAAGGGGGGATAGACTCTAATTCATCCTTCCTTCTTTTATTGTGTCACCTTTATAAATCCTTCAACCCTATCCCAAGTTGCTCTTAAGGGGTTTTGTTAGGATGTTTAGACACTTAGGAGTTAGTTAAGATCAACTTGGTCTAATGCATCATTAGGTAAAAGTGTGTTTCTTTAGTATCCATTAATATTCATTTGTACTTAGTTAATATGATGGTCACGATATGTTCCTGACATAGAGTGATCCGATGACTCATATTCTCCTTGATCTTAATGGATCCATTGATATGTGGCTTAACACCTGATTGGTCCATGATCTCTATTTAAAGAGCATGGAGGGTCATTTTCCAATGATCGATTGTGAGAAACTCTATTGTAACTCTCTTGTAATATTTTTCTTTTGCATTGATAATTTTTTTCAAGTGATCACGTTGGATGGGGCCATGGATGTTTCCCCACTGGGATTTTACCACGTAAAAAAATTGATGTGTCGATCTTTGATCTGGTTGTGTGAGTGGTTACTGAAGGTCTTCGTCCTATGTTGGAATACTTGTGTTTCCTAATAGAGAAGTTATATGAGTGATATCTAACATCGTACTTATTGTATTTACATTGAAAATTGTGTTAAAAACATAACATACAAAGTATATACATCATAAGTTTGATGTGCCTTTGACATGTTATTGAATATAAGTAAGGTTATGATGATATAAAATTTATGTTTGAAAGGTTATAAGTATTGACGGTTTTTGTTTAAAATGGAAAGCATAGAATAAATTTTGACTTGATATATTTTCATTCCTTAAAATACATATTTGATGGCATAACTATATTAAAGTTTGGGAGCTTACACTTTTTATAAACATAATATTATGGATTAAATATGACATGTCACATATATGGAAATGATGCATAGACTTTTTGTTCTTAAATGGATTAGTTGGGACCTATTAGTTGGTTGCAAGTAAAATATTTATTTTCCTTTATCTTTCGCTAAATAGCTTAGTGAAATATATAATAAATGTTTTAAGTTGTTGTTACAAAGAGTCTATGTTGTTTTGGTGGAAAGAATTGTTGTGCCTATGTTTTATTTATACTAGTTGTTGTCATTATTCCATTATATCATTTTCCATGTTCATTTTATCATTCTTGAAGAGTTTGAATACTAGTTTTTAAAGTACTAAGTCGAATCGAAAATGATTGAGACTGATAATCTAGATTGCGAAGTGCAACATGGATTCTAATTCAAAATTTTTAATATTTTTTTGAAAACAATGTTGTATTGAGTCCTGGTTATATTCGTTTTTTCCTCATCTCATATTGGTCATTTTCCAGTCCACATGCATTTTCCTTATTGGAATAATTACAACTATAAATAATATTATTCTTATGTTCATGGTTAAAATCCCATTACTCATTATCAATATGGTTATTTTAAAAAGAGAAGAACCTTTCCATCTCTGGTCAAAATTTCACTATATACTTGTGTGAATTGGAATTTATTTGGGATCACCCTCATAGTCTTCATTATATATATATATATATATATATATATATATATATATATATATATATATATATATATATATATATATATATATATATATATATATCCCACATTTAAAAAAAAAATAGCGAGTTATCATATGTTTAGATGACATATACCTGGAGGATGGGTATTGGACATTAGTCAATGATACATAATAGTTGATTCCTGTAGATGATACAAGGAATGGCATGAAATTTTTATTCAAAATTTCTAAAATATATAACATGCATATTTTGACCATATATATTAGTTTGAAGAAAGGTATATAATGGAAGTAAATGGATAAGTTAAAAATGGTTTTTACATGATATTTTTCATATTAACCCCTCATTTAAATCACGTCATTGTCTAAATGTTCTACGTTTTGTCTCTTTTCACCGTAATCCGATGACATTAATCTGGACAAAATCACAATTTTTTGTTGCCTAAATTGCATTTCTAAATGCATAAATGGATTTAGCATGCTGAAAAACCCCTGGGGAACTCAGATTATACAAACTTAGTCACTCAAATATGCAGATCCAACAATTTTTTGCTGGATTTCGAGTAAAATTAAACATAAAATATCCCTAGAAAACGACCAAAACATAGAGCATTTAGACTATAGCTTAAATCACTTTTCATAAGTATATTACTAACATCATTTATCTCGACCATTCATAATTTCATCTTCATATTTTTTCATTCCTTGTTTATGTTTCTAAATACATTGAGTTGTTTGTATACAAGAGCCATTTAAAAAATTATCAACAAAAGGAATTCATAGTGAAGAGTATTATTTTGGTTTTTCTTCCTTTTGTTTACATTATTCCCTTTCATTTCCCCCTTTTACTTGATTTCCTATGTTATTAGATAGAGACTTGCTAAACCATATTTAACAAATTTTGTAATGAATGATTATTTTACTGTGAAGATTTTTAACTAACTGAAATGGAAATGATTTTAGATTATTTTCTTTAGCAGAGGCAGCATGGGAAGTAACAAAGGTGGAAATAGAGGAAATAGAGGAAGAAGGGGAAGATTGCTAAATGTATTTTTGCAACAAGAGAGACACAAGAGAATGAGGTTTTCCATATACTTTGATGCTTATTTTGTAGAATTTTACTAGCTAGTACAAACTAGCCATTTGAACCTTGGTGGGAAGCCAACATTTCCTCATCCTTCAGCTCCTCCAAATGCTCCCTTGTATCCACATACCAACATTGAAAATTTTCCTAAGTACCTTATTCAACAAGACAATGATGGTTGGGACATAAACCCCATAAATCCTCCCTCTGGTATTGCACAATGGCCTAATAATCCTCTACGTCCTCCCCTCCTCTGCATTTAGTACCACATGTTATATCAACAACCTCCATGGCCCATTCACCACCTAGAAATTACAAAGTGCCTCTGAATGGCCCCCAATTTGACAAGGGAAAGAATCCTTCTACCTCTCCTAGATCAGAAGAATCTCAATCCTCCTCTATACAATCCAAACAACAATCAACAAAATAAGAGAGTCGAAAAAGACAGATCACTTTCAGTGACATGCACCCTAAGATAGTAAAACTGGAGGAAAATAAGTCTTACTATGAAGACTTACTCAATCTTAGGCCTGATGTGCTAGAAGGAAGAAAGGAAAGAGAGGATTTTTTCAAAAATAAGTACCCTTGCTTATTTTAATGTGTTTTATGACATTACTATCTAGATAGTTGATACATTTTTTAGATGGGAAACAAACATATGATATTATTTTGAAAACTGTAAATATCATATCATTTTGATATTTTTGGGAGATACAAGTGATTGTTGATTTGATATATTTTGTATGGGTGTCTTAGATTAATATATTTCATGATGTTGATATATTTGTATTGTTTAATCATTTTTTGGGTTGCAAGGGAATTTTTGAGAAACAAAGGAGAGAAGACCTAGTGGGACCCCGCCTATTATTTAAATATTTATTACCATTATAATAAATAAGGTTGTGTTCTCCTAAATAAAGTTAATTGAATTTCTAAATAAAGATTAGATGAACTACCCAACTACTTTATGAAGATATAAAACAAGGATATAAATACAAAGAATGCATGACAAAATATATAATTAAAAATTCTTAATAAGGTTTTATCTAGCCTCAAGTGAGATTATTATCTATTCATTCGATGCTAAGTTTCTTGAGACCTGAGTTATCTTGTTGTTAGTAGGGCTATTCTGTTATAGAAATATTTGCCTCACCCTATGCAATCTTTCAAAGAAGGCCTTTTTTCCATTTCCCTATGCAGTATTTTCATCCCTTTTTGCAAATCCCAGAGCTAAAAAATACATTTTTTCCACATATACGCACCTTGCCTACTATACAACATGCGTATATGCAGGTTGCACCACTAAAACCCATGTACATCGGAAAATGCGCCCATAATTGAAAAATGGTGTTGGGTTTCCATGTCATGATAGGAGATCAATGATCCTTGGCCTTCCATATACTGGAAACATTTCGAATCAGCCCTTCAGTTCCATTTGAAGGCTATAAATGCGCCAATTCCGAGCTATGGAAAAGATGAGAAAGAATTCAACTTTGAGAGCAAAATTACTCTGGAGGAATCATTCACTTCACATTGAGTCTTCATCCCTTTGTCCTTTAAGTCTAAACACAGTGTTCATCCCCCAAGCTCTTCCCTTATTGATTGAGAACTTCATTGTCTCTCTTCTATGAGCTTGCCTTTGGTTGAGGATTGAAATGGTGGAGGCCCAGCTGGAAGGATCTTATTTTCTCGGTTATGAACCGTGCTGGCACAGAAGTATGTAACTTATTCACTTGTGTTTATTATATCTTAATAGAAATACTCTTTTCGCGTCCAATTTATATCTTGAAAATATTTGAATTATTATTGATGTAGGAGCATCTCAAGTGAGCCAACGCAGAGATAACGGACAACTAGACAAGCGCCCAACACAAATTTTGAAATTCTCTGGAAGTTAATGCGGAAATCTTAAATGAGATAATTAAGAAGGAGCGCACTTGTATAATGTAATCAGACCTTGAGCAATCCACTCTCATCCTTAGTAGGTAGAAGGCATTTATAATAATTAATGCAAGTAGATAGAATTGAATGTTAGATTAGACAGTTTTAGAGCGCAAGAGGGAAACGAGATATAGACACCCTCATTGTGTATTGTAGAAGAGAAGAGAAGAGAATAGAGCATGAGAAGCATAGAGATGATTATGAAGAGCATAGAGGAGAAGCAGAGAGCTGTGTGAAGACACCCATGTACAGAGATTTGAACTAATAGAGAAAGTTTTGATTCAAATTCATGGCGTCGTGTTTGTTCTCCGTGTATGTATGATAAATGTTATGCTCATGGTTATTTTACTCTTTCTACTATACATTTTCTTTTATGCTATGTATGAATGATTTCTTGTTGAATGTTTGAAATATGAGAGGAAAGGGAAAAGGAATGAGTTTCAATTGTTTCTCTATCTGAGCAAGAGTTCTTGCAAGGAGTGTAGTTGAATTGTCCGCAAGGAGTGCATTGACAAAGGGTTCAGAGGTTTGTCTCTGAAAGCTCAAACTAGATAGCTTTTGATCTCATTCACATAGAAGTGCAGTCAGGCACAGGATCCGTGCAAGGAGTGCACAGGCCGAGTAAAGTCTCAGAGTTTCAAATCTGAGTGAAGTGTTGAGAGACTACTGTTGTAGGTGTGCGCGGAGTCGAAGAAGTTCAACACTTGAAAGTGTTTGGAAGTCTGCCGCAAGGAGTGCGAGTAAGAGTTTTCTGGAAGGATAAGAGTTGGAGAAAGCTCAAGAGAGACAGAGCCATCGATTCAAGTCAGCCAGGGGTGTTGGATCACTCGTGAAATCACCTATCGAGATTTCATGAGTGGAAGGGTCAAAAATTTGGTATCAAAGTTCACGAAATCGCGAAGCGCGAAGCCGTGAAGGATTGATAGGGTTGTTTGGGACCACAAAGGTTAGCAAGGTGGATAGGTGGCACACTATCGACATAGAATTCAATCGAGTTGAAATCTTGAAACGACGAGAAGACTAGTTGTGGGGACAGTGCTGAGAAATGTGTCGGAGTCTGACATCTCGGGATTTTGGAGAATAGAATATCGAGATTTTGGGGTTCATGGGAAGATTTGTATGTTATCGCAACTCCCAAACTCGCGAAAGATGACAAGTCAGAGTGATATCAGAGTTTTGGAGTTTTGGGATTTGGGGGTCAGAGCGACAAGACACTTGACTGCTGGATTCGCGAAATTGCGAAGTTTGACCTCCTAAGTGCAAAGGGAGGATCCCACGAGGATTTTCTATGGGTGAAGATTTCCCAAAAGGGAAATAGAAGAGAGGTTGTTGAGATCTCTTTGGGCCAGTGGTAAAGGAAATATCCTATTGATGTGGACCTTTCGACCTGCGGGTTGAAGGAGGGTTTCAGGCATGCGTCATCATTTTGGTATCAGAGCTCAGAAAGGTTCTTTGCTTTTTGTAGTAGAGAAAAAGGAATTTCACCATACTGCCAAGGAGAAGGGATAGACAAACACCTGATCCACTAGAGGAGAGGGAAATGCCGAGAAGAAGAGGTAGGCAGATGACTGATCCCACCATGGAAAAAGAAATGCGTGATTTACGCGCTAGACTTGAAGACATGGAGACATCACAGAGGCGTACAATCAGTACTGGGATCTTAGTGATTCCAAAAGTGAAATTGAGGTTGAACATAAAGAAGAAGAAGTTGCAACCGAAGATGCAACAAACGAATGCTTGATTAAGGCTATTGCAAGAATGGGTGCAAGAGCAAAAAATGGACATTCCAGTTTATGAGGGAAATCTGGATGCAGAGGAGCTTCTAGACTAGATTAGATCTCTGGACACATACTTTGACTATGAAGATGTTGAAGAGGACAATAAATTCAAACATGTTGTCACAAGATTGAAGGGACATGCAGCATTGTGGTGGGATGAACTACAAGTTGAAAGATGTTGCAAGGGCAAGCAGAAGATCAAATGTTGGGATAGAATGATCGTGAAGATGAAGGCGAAATTCATCCCCAGAGATTACCATATTATTGTATTTCGAAGGATGCAGAACCTGAGACAGAAGATGATGATGGTAAAAGAATACACTGAAGAATTCTATAGGTTGAACATCAGGGTAGGTCATCGGGAAAGCGATGATGAGAAGGTTTCCAGATACATGAATGGCCTGAGATACGACATTCAGGATGAGATGAGCATGGTAACCATCTGAACGGTGGAAGATGCTTATTAGATGGATCTAAAAGCTAAAGAGAAGCTGAGCCGAAAGCAGGGTCAAAGAGTCCGAGACAGAATTCAGCCCAAAGGAAAATCAGTTGCCTAGGATAAATATCAGAAGCCCAAGGAGGACTGGAAGAAACCTCAGACTTGAAATGAGAGAGGTGGAAGCTCACAACGAGGGAAATATGCTAAACAGAGAGGACAACATACCGAACAGAGAGGAGAGTATGTTGATAATAACATGTTTCCTCGTACTAGAGGTAGAGGAAGAGGAAGAGGTGGAGTAATAACATGATTCACATGTGGAAAGAATGGGCACAAGTCTTACGAGTGTCCAGATAAAAAGAAAGAGAGTGGAGAAACTCACATCGCTGAAGCACAGAGGCGAGATGTTGAGGTAGAATATGCTGAAGGCGGAAGATCGCTAATGATGCAAAAAACTCTTTTGGCACCAGAGAAGGAAGTGGAGAGTTCAGTCCAAAGAACCAGACTTTTCTGGACTTCTTGCAAAACCAATGA
The DNA here is from genome assembly GCA_009831015.1 of Picea engelmannii. Taxonomy (NCBI): domain Eukaryota; kingdom Viridiplantae; phylum Streptophyta; class Pinopsida; order Pinales; family Pinaceae; genus Picea; species Picea engelmannii. The sequence goes on from ML778030.1 coordinate 2,261,682, forward strand.
TAGGGTATGCAAGGTCATTGTGGACAGTGGTAGCATAGATAATCTCGTTTCTACAGAGATGGTAGAAAAGCTAGAGCTGGAGATGATTGATCATCCAAGCCCATACTGAGTTTCGTGGCTACAAAAAGGACATTAGGTAACTGTCACTAAACAATGTTTAGTTGAAATTAAGATAGGAGGATATAACGACAAGATACTCTGTGATATCATTCCAATGGATTTTTGTCATCTATTGCTGGGTAGACCATGGAAATATGATAGGAATGTGATTCATGATGGGAGAATGAACACATACACCCTAGAGAAGAATGGGAGAATTCACATGTTGCTTCCAATTAAGGATAAGGAGGTGAAGCCTGAAGTAAGCAACACTGTACTTCTCATGAGTGGGAAGGGAATTCTTACAGAGGTTAAGAAGAAGGAAGAACCACAATTCATTGTGGTCAGGAAGCCTAGGATTGTTTTGACTAGCACAAGAGTGGATGATTTACCATAAAAAGTTCAGGAACTACTGGAAGAGTTCACTGACATAGTAGTGGACGAATTATCTCGTTCGTTGCCACCGATCAGAAGTGTGAGTCATCATATTGATATCATACCAGGATCTAGTTTGCCAAACAAATCCGCATACAGATTGATGCCGCAAGAGAATGAAGAGGTCAAAAGATAAGTCCAGGTGTTGTTGGACAAAGGATTGGTCAAGGAAAGCTTGAGTCCATGTGTTATTCCAACAGTACTCAGTCCTAAGAAAGACGGAGGTTGGAGGATGTGTACTGACTCGAGGGTGATTAACAAGATAACCATCAGGTACAGATTTCCATTACCAAGGATGGATGATCTAATGGATTGCTTGAGTGGAGCAAAGTATTTTTCAAACATTGATTTGAAAAGCAGTTATCATCAAATCCACATGAGAGAAGGTGATGAGTGGAAAACAACATTCAAAACCAACGAAGGGTTGTATGAATGGCTTGTTATGCCATTTGGATTAAAAAATGTGTCAAGTACCTTCATGAGGTTGATGAACGAAGTCCTGAGGGATTTCATCGAATTTTTTTTTATCCTATATCTGGATGACATACTGGTTTTCAGAAAAACAGTGGCAGAGCATCTGAAACATTTGGCTACAGTGATGCAGAGGTTACAGTAGGAGAAGTTGTTGATAAACATGAAGAAATCCTCATTCATGAAGACAACACTCATTTACTTGGGATTTGTTATTTCTGTAGATGAGTTGAGGATGGATCCAGATAAGGTGGAGGTAATAAAAAATTGGCCATCACTGAAGAATACCTTTGAGGTGAGAAGTTTTCATGGATTGGCTAGTTTCTACCGGAAGTTCATCAAGAATTTCAGTGGAATTAGTGCACTGATGATGGACACAGTGAAGAAAAGACACAAATCTTTTCACTGGATAGAAGAGGCTAAGAAGAGTTTTAATATGTTGAAGAGGAAGATTACAGAACAACCAATTCTGGTGTCGCCGGATTTCCAAAAGACATTTCAGGTGAAATGCGATGCAAGTGGATTTGCAATAGGGGCAGTCTTGATTCAAGAGGATAGGCTGATAGCATACTTCAGTGAGAAGCTAAATGAAGCGAAAGTGAAATACTCCACTTATGAGAAGGAGTTTTATGCTATTATACAGGCATTGAATAAATGGAGACATTACTTGATCCCGAAAGAGTTTGTCTTGTATAGTGACAATCATGCATTGCAATTTGTGACTCAACAGGAGAAGTTGAATCAAAGACATGTAAAATGGGTTGAATATATGAAAATTTTCACTTTTGTGATTAAACATATTTCTGGTACTGCTAACAAGGTTGTTGATGCTTTGAGCAGGAAGTGTTTGTTGTTGCAGGAATTCAGAGTCAAAACAATGGGTTTTGATGACCTCAGGAACATGTACAAAGATGATCCAGATTTTAAGGAGGCGTACGAAGCAGCTGAGAATCCAATTCTCAGGGATAGAAGCCAATGGACAGAATACATGATACAAGAAGGATTATTGTTTAAAGGTAATCATCTTTGTATTCCAAAATGCTCCATGAGGGAGAATTTGCTGAAAGAGAAACACAGTGGAGGATTGGTCGGGCACTTTGGTCATGAAAAGACGTTTGCAAAGTTGAATGAGTCATATTTTTGGCTGGGATTGTGAGCAGACGTCAAGAGATTCGTGGACAGATGAAAAATTTGCCAGCATTCGAAGGGAAGGAAACAAAATGTAGCGTTTTATCAACCATTTCCCATACCTGAGAGGCCATGGGATGCAGTTAGCATGGATTTCATATTGGGGTTGCCAAGAACACAAAGAGGTTTTGAATCAATATTTTTGGTGGTGGATAGATTTTCGAAGATGGCACACTTCATTCCATGTCAGAAGACCAGTGACGCAACTCACATTGCGAATCTATTTTTCAAAGAAGTCATTCGACTTCATGGCTTACCAAGAAGCATAGTTTCGGATCGAGACACTAAGTTCATAGGACACTTATGGAGGACCTTATGGAAGAAGCTAGGAACTAACTTGTCGTTTAGTTCAGCTTATCATCCTCAGATGGATGGACAAACATAAGTGGTGAACAGAAGTCTGGGAGACTTGCTGAGAAGCTTGGTGATAGAACACCACAGCTAGTGGGACAACATATTACCATAGGCAGAATTTGCTTATAATGACTTAGTTAACAGAAGCACAGGGTAGAGTCCATTTCAGATTTTCTATGGCATACAACCAAGAGGAATTTCTAAACTGAGAGATTCAGAATGGAATGCAACTAGGAGTGCTAGTGCAGAAGATTTTGCAGAGGCGATGAAGGAACTTCACAGCCAGGTGAAGGAGCGATTGCAGAGTTCGAGCCAGAAATATAAGTGCGGAGCAGATCAGCACAGGAGGCAACTTCAATTTGAGGTTGGTGACTTGATTCTGGAACATTTGAAAAAGGAAAGGTTCCCGAGAGGAACATATAATAAATTGAAGATGAAGAAAATCGGACCATGCAAGGTCTTGAAGAAATTTGGGGCAAATGCTTACGAGATTGAATTACCCGATGGGATCGAAATTTCTCCAATATTCAATATCGCAGATTTGTACCCATATAAAGCTGAGGAAACAAGGACAGAAAATGAGCAGCCAGTGATCCAGTAGACAAAGCCGATGCCAGTTTCAGAAAATCCGCAGATGGAGCACATATTGGACAAAAGGGTCAGCAAGAAGACTAGGCGAAAGTAATACTTTGAGTATTTTGTCAAATGGAAGGGCCATCCAGTTGAAGATGCTAGCTGGGAGAGTGAAGTAGAAATCTAGAGGCATGGATAGACAGTGCATGAGCTCATGGACAGGAGCCCATGAAAATTTTCAAGCAAGGGAGTATGATGCAGGAGCATCTCAAGCGAGCCAGTGCGGAGACAACGGACAGCTGGACAAGCACCCAACACAAATTTTGAAATTATCTGGAAGTTAATGCACCAATATTAAATGAGATAATTAAGAAGGAGTGAACTTGTATAATGTAATCGGACCTTGAGCGATCCTCTCTCGTCCTTAGTAGGTAGAAGGCATTTATAATAATTAATGCAAGTAGATAGAATTGAATGTTAGATTAGACAGTTTTAGAGCGCAAGAGGGAAACGAGATATAGACACCCTCATTGTGTATTGTAGAAGAGAAGAGAAGAGCATAGAGCATGAGAATCATAGAGATGATTATGAAGAGCATAGAGGAGAAGCAGAGAGCTGTGTGAAGACACCCATGTACAGAGATTTGAATTAATAGAGAATGTTTTGATTCAAATTCATGGCGTCGTGTTTGTTCTCCATGTATGTATGCTAAATGTTATGCTCATGGTTATTTTACTCTTTCTACTATACATTTTATTTTATGCTATGTATGAATGATTTCTTGTTGAATGTTTGAAATCTGAGAGGAAAGGGAAAAGGAATGAGTTTCAATTGTTTCTCTATTTGAGCAAGAGTTCCTGCAAGGAGTGCATTTGAATTGTACCGCAAGGAGAGCGTTGACAAAGGTTTCAGAGGTTTGTCTCTGAAAGCTCAGACTAGATAGCTTTTGTTCTCATTCACACATAAGTGCAGTTAGGCACAGGAGCCATGCAAGGAGTGTGCAAGTCGAGTAAAGTCTCAGAGTTTTGAATCTGAGCGAAGTGTTGAGAAACTGTTGCTGCAGGTGTGCGCGGAGTCGAAGAAGTTCAACACCTGAAAGTGTTTGGAAGTCTGCCGCAAGGAGTGAGAGCAGGAGTTTTCTGGAAGGATCAAATTTGGGGAAATATTAGGAGAGATAGAGCCATTGATTCAAGTTAGCCAGGGGCATTGGATCACTTGTGAAATCACCTATCGGGATTTCATGAGTGGAAGGGTCGAAAGTTTGGTATCAAAGTTCACGAAATTGCAAAGTGCGAAGCCGTGAAGGATTGATAAGGTTGTGTGGGACCACATAGGTCAGCAAGGTGGACAGGTGGCACACTATCAACATAGAAGTCAATCGAGTTGAAATCTCGAAACGACGAGAAGACTAGTTCTGGGGCCAGTACCGAGAAACATGTCGGAGTCTGGCATCTCGAGATTTCGGAGAATAGAATATCAGGATTTCGGGGTTCGTGGGTAGATTTGTATGTTATCGCAACTCGCAAACTCACGAAAGCTGACAAGTCAGAGTGATATCGGAGTTTCGGAGTTCCGAGATTCGGGGGTCAGAGCGACAAGACACTCGATTGCTGGATTCGCAAAATCATGAAGTCTGACCTCCTAAGTGCAAAGGGAGGATCCCACGAGGATTTGTTGTGGGTGCAAATTTCCAAAAAGGGAAATAGAAGAGTGGTTGTTGAGATCTCTTCGGCCCAGTGGTAAAGGAAAGATCCTGTTGACGTGGACCTTCCGACCTGTGGGTTGAAGGAGGGTTTTGGGCGTGCATCATCAATTATTCAATGGGAGTATTTGTTATGAATATTTATGGATTATGCTATTGAATGTGCTAACATCATGTATTATCACCACATTCTTGCTTTTCTTGGTTGTTGAGGACTAGTTGTAGGTATATTGCTTTGGGTCAAGTGCTCAACGATGGACTTCATCGAACGTATGGACAAGGTAGGCCTTTTATCTTGTCTTGATAACATATTTGTTTATATATAATACTTGATAATAGAGTTGATTTCTATAGTCATTTCTGACTATTGTGGTTTTCGCTAGCCATAGAGAGATTTTCTTCATAACAGAATTGGCTACCATACTGGGAATTGAATATTCTTTTTCGGGGTTTGGAGTGTTTTTCTCCTTAGATTTCTCTCATTCATATTGCGTTTCTTGTCGTATCATTGCTTAACAACCTTTGTTCACTCTGGGTCTTAGTCTTTCAGCCTTCTCCTTATCCTAGTTGTGTTTTTGAGAAATATACGCAGGTTTTTTCTTGACAGTCATGTACATACGCGTGTTGCCCTTCTGTAAGTTGCGTACATACATGCTTTTCCCTTGAACAATCACGTACATCAACCTCTTTTTCTTGATTTCTCAGTTTGGTGGTTGCTGGGTAGGTTTTGATGATTGTTGAGTCTTCTTGGGTCTTTGTAGTGACTGTTAAGTGTTTGTGGGATGACATGAAACCTGTCTTTGGTTGAATTTTTGGGCGGTGCCTTTCTCATCATTTTTTTATTTTGATTTTCCTTGTACATTGGGCTGGGTGTTTTTCTCCTTGGTATCCTACTTGAGCGATCTATTTCTATACACAGTAGAGTCTTTATATATCAAGTTGTTGTTTAGTCCATGCATTTTCATTTCTCTTATATTGAAAATACAAAAATATTAGGCATTTTACATTGATTGGCATTTTGATATTTTGAGTCTTTGTCATTTATATTAGTGAATGTAAAGAAAGATTACATTTTTGTTTAGAATTGCAAAGTTGAAATTGAAAATTGCATTTTTAGAAAGCATATCATTCATTGAAAATTGAAGTTAGGACTTTTCATTGTATTTATATTTACTTTATTTGCTGAGTCATAACATCACTAGTTTCACGACCACACCTTTTGAGTAAGGACGACCATTAAAATTAACACTATAATTTAAAATTGATTAGTAACGATCTTATTTTCTAGGTTGCACAAACTAGCTTATGATTTAGTGCCTTGGAATAAGATTTTGTGAGTAAACTTCTCTAAGGATATTAAATCAACATATGTGTCTGACTAATGGAGTGGAGAAATACATTGTATAACCGGTAAGATCAAGAGGCTCTGCTTACACCGGAGTTAATCATGAGGTCGCATGAAGTCGGTTCAAGGGATATCCCCTCAATACATTCGTAGAGTCAGAGATATTTCTGGGGATCTATTCGTATTTGTGGATCTTGCTAGTGCCCTTACCTCCGTGAGAGGTAGTGCTTTCAAGGTTTTGGGATTTTCTACCATGCCCATACGATGGACCTGACTTACGACTGCTCGCCTGTGCATTGGTTATAAAGTGTTTTCTTAGTTTCTTGACTTAGGTTCCACATAGGTTACTTGCAGGGGTTATTCTGTAGGTACCCTAGGTCAGATAAGGGTTGGACAACACACAACCTTTATGGAGGATTACCTCTCTAGGGGGATCTGACCGAATGGTTGTTAATCCCATGAGGGCCCTTATAACTGATTATGTTACCTTCGATATTTAGTATGGAGTCTCAGGCCCCTCTTGGGCGAGGCATACCTACTTTAGGGAGGGAGGCCCCTTTCAGCCACTTTACCCTGTTTGTGTGCATATTGGTCATTTGATCATTTTTGGTGTGCTCTTTGATTATTAGTTGACCTTAGGATTTTATACTAAGTTCTCATTATCATGGATAGTC
>ML778030.1:2268653-2280092 GCA_009831015.1 Picea engelmannii
GGGGACAAATTCATCCGCTTTTAATAATGGTATGTAGAATTATGACACTCAGTCAATGCCTTGGGTATCTAATCATTTTTCTCATGGTATGCCAGACATGTCTTCACACTTGCCATCCTTTGTGAATCCTAGTTTTGGGTTTGGGGGCATGATGCCTCCTTATTATCCCTTTTTGTTTGGTGAGATTCATATCCCTCAAACAACTCTTATGGTAGGAGGTTGAAATCTTCCTTCCTACAAATCCACTTTTCCAGGAGCAAGTGCCCAAATGGGTGGTCATTATACTTATTACACTCTGTCCACCTATCCTTCTTCTGCTATGTTGGTTCCCACAAATGCTTTTCCCATGGCGGACCTCTGTCTATCCTATGGTGTTTCATCTGGAGAAAGTCACTCTTCCCTTCATGAAGTTCTTTCATCTGGGGGAAACACATATCCTCACATGAGTAACCCTTGTCATGTTACTTTCTCTTCGCAAGTGGATTCCTCGGTGTCTATGCCCTTACACCCCTTTATGAATCAGTATGGAGGAGGATACTATCCTTCTAGAAAGGGCCATGGTGTGTACCAGAACCTGTCTTGGCCTACAATTTCTCAAAACTAGTCTTTTCCAGAACCTTGGTCTCAAATGCCATAACTCACGACCACCGCTAGTCCAGTCACTGGTAGTCATACTGGAGCCCCATCACCAACCACTACTAGTCATGTTGGATATTGGTCGACGACCTCTGCAAGTCATGTTGAAGACCCGCAACTAGCCACTGCTATTCATCTTGGGGGCATCACTCTAGTCGCCATGAGTCATATCGATATCACATCTCCAACCTCTGTATATCATGTGGGAGATGAACCGTCGACCTCTTCTAGTCATGCTGAGAGTATGTCACCAACCATTGTAAATGACGTTGGGGGAATTCATACAATTGAGAACCCTAGATGTGTCATACATAAGGCCGGATTCCTTTGCAGGACTTGTGAATGAAATTGCCTTACTCGATTGTGTCTTGCTATTGTTGGGATACCGAAAACATGGTACTCACCTGGAGGCCCTTCGGGTTTTGATTCGTTTGTGGTTTCCCCACACCCCGTTTCTTCCTTGGTTGACACAGTGGTCATGATGATGCAATTTTCAGCTGACACCACTTTTCCTTTATGGGATGATGCATCCCTTGAGCTTGTTGTCTCGCATCCTGTTGAACCAACAGTTTTTTCGATGCAATCTTTGACTGAAACCACTCCTAGTTGTAGGGGTGATGCACTTATTGAACTTGGTGTCTCACATCCTATTCAACCAATGTTTGAAGAAGTGGTCACGCCGATGCAATTTTTGGTCGATCCCACTTTTCTAATTCTAGTTCTATACCTTCTATACCATGTCATTAGCATTTCTGATACTGCACATTCTGAACAAGAGAGAGTTTTACTCTCCCCGAGTACTCTCCCTCCAAGTCCTGAGGAAGTTCCCTTTGATTGGGATGGTCTTGTGGGGTATACAATGCCCCCTCCTATGTCCTTTCAAGTAAGGGAAGTTATCCGATATATCATGGAGAATGTAACCTCCTCTAACACTTTATCCTCCTCAAATTGGAGAGCTTTCAGTTTTCCCAAGATTTTGTCAGCTATTCATAAGATACTGAAATTTCACAGAATTCCAGTATGATATCCTTGGCCTCCCCCATGATTTTCCTCCTAGAAGCTCCCAAGCGAGTCCGATTTAAGCTCTTTTTCAACTCGTCTAAAAATCAAAACGATTGCCGAGTGAATTTGTCCCTTTTCACACTTGTTAAATTGGACTCTAAAGGTCTTGGGTCTTAGTTAAGCTCTTTTCTGACTCATTTTCAAAAAGTGAAAACATTGTCGAGTGAACTTGTCTCTTTCACACTCGTAAATTAGATTTGAAAGGACGTCTATTTGGTAGAAGTTTATCCCTTTTTCAAACCAAGTAGACTAAGATTACGAAGAAGGACATTTTTTGGTGTTAAGTTGTGATTGCATATCATGCCCTTACTTGCAGTATTGAGCCTATAGTTGGTTCTCGCTTTGTGTTATAAACCGTTTGCCTCAGCAGTTTTTCATCCTCAACCAAGCAAAGCCTCATTTATATCCTTCGCAATTTGACACCCTATACCCAGGAGGGAACATTCCCTCGAGTGTCCATCTCCCGCATGCACGTCCTTGCATTGAGCATAGGTATGTTCTTTCACTGGAACTAGTTTTGCTTACTTTCTACACTCATTTCCTCCTCTATATCATATCATTCATTTGACTATGAAAAAACAAAAAAATACGGGTGGGAAGGGAGTATTATCTGATATTGAAAGTAGTCGTGTCGCCTTTGAACATAGCACAAAGTTACTAAGTCCACTTGTCATCATGATTTTGGGTTTATCCTGGCCTTAGGAAGCTAATCTCATTACAGAGAGTGTTCTCCACTGACTGGTTACTCTTCCAGTCCCTATGGAGAGTTTTATTGATGCCTCCTACATCTCATGGTTTCATCATTGAGTCTATGCTACCAGAGTCTTCCATATGTCTCATGATCTTGTTCAAAGGATGTCTATCAACCTGTGTCGGCCATTCCTCAGAACTCTTGACTTTGCATGTTAGCCATACCCTTAGTTTGTCTCAGAATCACATGATGTTGTAGTCCTATCATGCACCCTGGTCCTACTTTCTTCATTGGTAGGTAACCTTAAACCCAACAGTCAACATTTCATCATTGGTCGTTGACTAGGTGGTTTCCCTTGTGTTCGATGACAAGACATATATTCACACATTGGGATTCGTGTAGTGTCTTGGATGCCATTATCCTTATTGGTGGTTTCCTTTCCTTTTTCATAAGTTTTCCTCATATACTTCTATTCATAGGGTCTTTTTCATGTACTGCTTTCACTTGGCACACGCAAAAGACGCACAGGGTCATTGGTTCGTGAACATGTTCTTTGTTTGATTTCCTCCAAATCATGAAGCTCCTGCTTTGTACCTCATGATGAAAGATGAGAGATTTCTTAATGCTCTCCTTTCAGCAGGTTTCCTTCCATCGACTTCATCTCATCTATTCTGGAAACGAGACCTAGAGTCCTATGACTACCTTGAGTCTTACATTCATTAGTGGCAGGTTCTCTCTCTATCGATAGTTGGGAATACATCAATGTCTCATGATCGATGGATTCTTCAAGTGTTCGAACCTGACTCTTTTATTAACACTTGTAAGAATGTACTCGGTTCCTTGATACCTACCTTCATCATTGGTAGGTTGTCTCATGTTTTTTAATGGTATACCTCAATGACTGGTAATCAAACAATGTCTCATTGTGTTCAACCTCAACTCCTTTATTCACACAATGTAGACTTGCACCTTTGGTGGATTGTGTAGAAGACTTGAAGACATCAGTATGTAGCTGCAACTTTCCTGAGTTGTTTCTTCCTTTTCATTGGACTAGTACCTATGTGACTTCATTGATCATGGGAGATCAGAATCCATTGTATACAAATATCTTCAGATTGATTTTGAGACCAGTTCTATTGGGCCTTGTTCATGACTATGACATCCTTTGTCATGTAACCTCTTTTGTATTTTCATATTCATGGCCACAGATAGTTGTTTGGTATATTTTCACATAGATCTGTAGTGTAATTCAAATTGGTAGCCATGTATGAAAAGTCAGTACAAATTGTAAAGAAAAACTAGTTCTTCCAGCTGGTTCCCCATCACTCCACTTCTGGGTTTTTATAATGTATTTCAGCCATTGCAGATACTCCTCTGACCTCACACATTAGGGGGCATCTATTATAGAAAGATTTTCCTCACCCTATGAAATCTTGCACAAAAGGCCTTTTTTTCCATTTCCCTATGTAGAATTTTCATCCCTTTTGGCAAATCCCAGAGTTAAAAATACATTTTTTCCACATATATGCACCTTGCCTACTATACAACATGTGTATATGCAGGTTGCACCACTACAACCCGCGTACATCAGGAAATGTGCCCAGAATTTAAAAATGGTGTCGAGTTTCCATGTCACGATAGGAGATCAATGATCCTTGGCCTTCCATATACTGGAAATGTTCTAAATCAACCCTTCAGTCCATTTTAAGGATATAAATGGGCCAATTCCGAGCTATGGAAAAGAGGAGAAATAATTCAACTTTGAGAGCAAAGTTACTCTGGAGAAATTATTCACTTCACATTGAGTCTACATCCCTTTGTCCTTTAACTCTGAACATAGTGTTTGGCCCATGAGATCTTCCCTTATTGATTGATAACTTCATTGTATCTCTTCTATGAGATTTCCTTTGGTGGAGGATTGAAGTGGTGGAGGCCCAGCTGGAAGGAACTTAGTTTCTCGTTTCCGAACCGTGCCGACACGAAAGTCTGTAACTTATTCACTTATGTTGATTATATATTAATAAAAATACTCTTTTCTTGTCCAATTGTGATCCAAGTGGATATCGGTGGACACCCACCTTTTCCAACTGGCTCAAAATAGTTTTCTCGCAATTTTGGTAATTTACTATTTTTAGCAGTTTTTAACTTTTGGGGCCATTTTGAGGTCCTAAATGAAGGTTTTTCAGGATAGAGATTCTCAATGATATACAAAGGCATGGTTGAGCCCACAAAATTAATCTCCTTGATGATACCTTTCCAATAAGATATCATGTGCCTAAAACGAAGATCGTATGCAAAAGTTATGACCCCGGGAAGTTGATGTACTAACTTACCCAAACAGGGCCCACATGACTTTTGGTGCTTGATCTCCTAGGGTTAGGTTTTTGGATGTCTAGGGTTTTTTGGTATTCATGTTTATTGTAAAAATGCCTTCAGAGCCTCATTGTAATCATCTTCTTACGAATGCAAGTAGCCGTCACATCTCTTCTCAGATATAAGCTGCCACCATTCTAGCGAGTCTTTCACTCTATATTTTTACAGTCTCTGTACATTTCTTTCATTAATAGAAATCGTGTATTATTGTATATCTGTGTTTATGGTTTCATATCTGATACATTTCTATTATATTATTGAATATCTGCGATATCTCTATGCATTTTTTTATTATATCTTCGCTCTCATTTCATGCCGAAAATAATCTGGATCAGTGGTATCAGAGAAGGATGCTCTTCACTATTTTTTTCAGTGCATGTCCCTGATGAGGTCCGAGTATAGAAAGTTGGGTCTTGATCTTGTCTCTCTTGAATACAATCTATCTTGCACACCCAAGAAACCCTCCATGGTGGAAGAAAATAAAAATGATGGAGTAGACGATCCTATCAATTTGTTGCTTGAGCAAGCTCTCATGCAACATAGGGACGAAATGATGAAGAATTTTTCCCACATATTTCAATGCTTGCCGATAGCAACAGGTGCATCTTCATCAAACAACCACTTTGGAAGAACCTCTCCTTTCAAGGTACAAGTTAATTTTGATATTCCCATATTTGAAGGTCAGATAGATGTGGATGCCCTAGACAAATGGTTAAATATGTTAGAAGGTTATTTCCCTGTTCATAATTTTTCCGATAGGGAAAAGATCACCTTCGCACTCCTTAAATATCTCCCCCATATCAGACATTCATGGGAAACTTATTGGGAGAAAATTTACACAGAGGATTCTGGAATATATGGGGCCAAGCCCACTTGGGATTTTTTTGTGGATGTGGTAAAGAAACAGTATTACCCTGTTGGCAACTATGAGGACTAGTATATGAGATGGACCACACTGCAGAAAGAGAGGGGCCAAGAAGTTCTGGAGTTCACCAATACCTTCCATACCTTGCGCACCAAGATGGGTATAAAATACTTCGAACGACATTTGGTTTTGAAATACCATGGGGCTATACACAGATACATCCAAACTGAAATGGATTTTCTGGATATCTCATCACTCGGTGTTGCTTATCGATATGCTGTTAAAATCAAGCATAAATTTAAGCACCAGAACAAATGGGAGTTCGGGTCTGCAAATTCGCAACAACCAAAGTATGACAAAGACATCCCTAACAAACATTCTCCCGAAAACCAGTCCAAGCCACAGGAAAAGAAGGGTAACGAGAAGACAAAGAAGGACATCGAAAAATGATGCGATTTCCACAAAATCCCCTGGCACAAAACCAATGAATGTCGCTCAAAATAGTAATTGGTGGCCGAGATCAAAGATAAGGAGCCGAACCCTGATTCAGAATCTGATTATGAAAATACTAGTAAAGGAAAAATCATTGATGAAAACCCCACTTCTATTGTCCTGACCGCAACAATTCAACCAGAAGAACCAACAAATCTTGAAGAGGGGGAGTGCCTTTTTCATTCACAGATGTGGGTGAAGGGGACCCTGCTACATTTAATTTTTGAAGCAGAATCCAGAAGAACCTCATCTCAATAGAGGTCGTCAAACATTTTGGATTGTCGACAACACCACACCTGCAACTATACAATATTGGGTGGCTTTGCCAAGGACGAGATATTCGTGTCAGCCAACAGTGTCAATTATCATATGGCATCCAACCCTTCAACGATGAGGTATTATGTGATGTTTCCCCACTGGATGTCCTCTTGGGCCAACCATATATGTGGAGAATCCATGTTGTTTATGAGTCTTGACCCCATAGTGTCATTTTTACTTTGGGGGTTCATCTCTACAGAATACCAGAGGTAGTTCGAACTATTGTTCCACCTAAACAGTGCCGCAAGGTAGTATCTCATACTGCAAAATTCAACTTCTTCACAATCTGTTCAAAAGGGGAACTAAAGGACACTGCAACCACTACAACCTCACCCCAAGCACCTTCTATCCAATAGAAGCAGGTCGACAAGGTTGCAGAAAAGCGCAAAGATTCCTTCTACACATAGGCATCTCATGTAGCCAGACTGGCTAAAAAGTTCCAAGCCTTCCAGCCAGATGTTTGTGATAACCTTCAACAAGCTAAGCAGCGCAACTTCTCCATCAAGGCAAGCAACTCATCAAGATGCAGATTCAACAAATGCTTTTCCCTCTCCCCCGGGCACTCAATGCAATGGAGACCATTGCTTCCTAAGGAGGGAGGATTGATCCAGGTGGATATCGGTGGCCACCCACCTTTTCCAATTGGCTCAAAATAGTTTTCTGGCAATTTTGGTAATTTACTATTTTTAGCAGTTTTTAACTTCTGAGGCCATTTTGAGGGCCTAAATAAAGGTTTTTCAGGATCGATCTTCTCAATGATAGCCAAAGTCTTCATTGATCCCCCAAAATGAATCTCCTCGATGATACCTTTCCAATGGGCTATCATGCGCCTAAAATGGAGATCGTATGCAAAAGTTATGACCCTTGGAAGTTGATGTACTAGCTTACCCAAACGGGGCCCACATGACTTTTGGAACTTCATCTCCTAAGGTTAGGTTTTTGGATGTCTATGGTTTTTTGGCATTCCTGTTTATTGTAAAAATACCTTCAGAGACTCATTGTAATCATCTTCTTGCGAATGTGAGTAGACGTCACATCTCTTCTCAGAGATAAGATTCTACCATTCTAGCGAGTCTTTCACTCTGTATTTTTATAGTCTCTATACATTTCTTTCATTAATAGAAATCATGTATTACTGTATATATGTGTTTATGGTTGCATCTTTGATACATTTCTGTTATAATATTTAATATCTCTAATATCTCTGTGCATTTCTTTATTATATCTCCACTCTCATTTCGTGCCAAAAATAATCCGGATCAAATTGATATCTTGCAAATATTTGAATTATTATTCTATAGGCATATTTGTTATGAATGTTAATGGATTATGCTATTGAATGTGCTAACATCATATATTATCACCATATGCTTTCTTTCTTTGGTTGTTGAGGACTAGTTGCAAGTATATTTCTTTGGGTCAAGTGCTCAACAATGGACTTTATCGAATGTCTGGACGAGGTAGGCCTTTTATCTTGTCTTGCTAGCATATTTGTTTATATAGCATACTTGAGAATAGATGTGATTTCTGCAGTCATTTCTGTCTATTGTGGTTTTCCCCTAGACATAGAGAGATTTTCCTCGTAACATATTCTAAAGGTGAAAAGGAAAGTAATAGGAAGAATTGAATGGCGACATGTTCCAAGGTCAGTCATTTTCTTGAATTTCTATTTGGTTTTAGTTGGAAGTTCTTAAGTCATTTCATTACTAATTAATGTTAGTTTTGTAGATTTTAAAACAATGATGCACATGTAGCTTGGACTGATCCATCTTGGTTTTCTGTTCTAGTCTTCTTTTTCTTTGACACTAGTTGTCTATGTATGAATCAAACAACATCTTGGAATTTTAAGTGTAACACTGGTCCAAGACCTCATAAGGATTTGAAAAGATAAATTCAGTTGTAACTCATATTGATTATCAATAAAATTATTTGTTGATTTCTTCTCATTTATGAGACTTATTGTATGTTGATTTTCATATTTGTTCTTTTACATTTTCTTATCCATATATTTTGATAAATTCATTTCACAAGTACACTTTCGACTTTGTTTCAGTTTATTTTGAATAAAAAACACAAAAATTACATATTATAAAATAACATCATATCCAAGAATAATATTTCTTGAGGTTTGATTGATATGTTTTAATAGGCTATAAGCATAGGTTTATAATCCTACCTATCTCACCTAGCCTAAGGAGATTCAAAAAATGTTTGAGTAAGGATTTTTTCATTCCTTGCATCAACACAAGTGTTCCTTTGGGCTTCAATGAGTAGAATATTTGGGTCATATTATATCTAATGAAGGTGCCAAACTGGACCATGAAAAAGTTAAATCTATGATGGAATGGCCAATTCTAAAAACCTTGAAGAATATTAGAGGATTCTTAGGATTGATAGGATATTACTACAAGTTTGTCAAGAATTATGGTAAAATATTATCACCTATAATAATGTTATTAAAAAAGGAGGCATTTTCTTGGACTTGAGAAGCAACCAAATATTTTGAAAATATGAAGGAGGTTATGTGTATGACTCCTATCCTAGCCACACCTAATTGCACAAAAAACTTTATTATGGAATGTGATGCTACATGAGATGACATTGGTGCAATTGTAATGCAAGAAGGAAGGCCCCTTGCTTTTGAAAATAGCCAGCGTAAAGGAAAGAACTTACTCAAACCCATTTATAAAAAGGAAAAGTTGGCCATGCTACACACATTTAAGAAATGGTGCCCTTAACTAATAGGAAGACACTTCAAGGTAAAACAATATCATGATATTTTGAAGTACTTCTTGGAACAACGATTATATTCAGAAGATAAACAAAATGGGTTACAAAGATGCTAGGTTATGACTTTAAATTTATCTACAGAAAAGGAAAACAAAATATGTTGGTAGATTCACTTTCAAGGAAAGAAGAAGACAAAGAGGCTTAATTGTGTGATATTTCCATTCCACAATCTTATTGGGTGGAAGAAGAAATTATTGTTGGATAACTAAGAGGGGGGGTGAATCAATAATAGAGCAATATAATAATTTTTAACCATAAAATGCAAGTGTTATATCAATGTAGCATTATCATCCAATAGTTGTAGAGTAAATAAACAATGAACAAATGAGCAATCATACACATACACAGTACACCAGTGTTTTTACGTGGAAACCCAAAGCGGGAGAAAATCACATAATCCTTTTTCTTATATGTCTTTAAGAATTACATTCATTGAAATCACCAACTTCCTTTGTTTTCTAGCTGCAACTGGAATGAGGCTCCAACCCCCTAGTTTCTCAGGATACAGCCTGAGGGAATCTCCAACTCCCCAATTTTCTGGCTAACCTCCTATGTTCTTCGGCTACAACTACAAGGAGACTACAACCACCTGTCCTTGCCTCGTCCAACCGCCCTGAAATATAAGTAGAATGATGGAACCACTGTCACACTATCACTGTGAGATATGTTGTTGTAAACATGTACCAATCAACCTGTACCAAACAACTTGTAATAACCTGTAATCAACCTGTACCATAAAAATGTGCATCAACCATGCACCAACCTATACCTCAACATATGCAATCAATGAGTGCATCAACCATGCACCAAATATGTACCAATCATGTATAAAATACACATAAACTATGACTCATCAAGATGTACCAACATCATCAACTATACACCTCATGTATGTGCCAACTCATCAACTACTTGGCTCAACCATGTACCCAACATGTACGTCAACCATATACCAAATACATATACTAATATAAACATCAATATTTCTCTAGCAATACATCACACTATCCATAACCAAATACCATAAACCATTACATCAAACCATGTGCCACAACCTCACTATTATACAACCTCTATCTATAACATACCTCAACCGAAATCCCTCATCAATTTCTTCATCCAAATCTGATTTGTAACTGTGTAACATACCTGGGGTATATGATCACATACCTGCAAACCTTCCTTAACAAGAGACTAGCATTTTCATCAAATTTTACTTTAGTCTCACATGACTAGTTTTGGATTAGTCAACAACCCTAACTTGCAATAATCATAACTATATACTTGTAATGAATAAAGGTATAAAAATAGTACACAATGTTCTTCAGTGTCATGTCTACAATTTCTCTAGGTTTCACTTCTTGAAACCTCCCAGAAAAGGAGTTATAGCAAAAATGGCATACCTTGCTGAATTTTGGATTATTCTAAAGAACAAAATTGTAGAGCGTGCCCCACACGGATTTTTTTTTGTATGGATATGAAAATGGTACACAAAATAGTACAGATTGTACTATAACCAATAAATTTAGTCTTATTGAATTTGCATCTGTTATGAAGAAGTTATGACATTATTTTTGGGATTAACTGCGTAGTGTAAGTCATTAATCTATGACCCATATCCTATAAGTTATGACATTTTTACCTGAAACACTTGTTTTAGACTAGTTTCAGGACTAGCCACAAACCCTATTTTCCACGGAGTGTAACTCCAAAATACAACGACCCACAAGCTGAAATGTTTATCAAAGCTACTTGGATAAGTTTCCTCAACGACCTCCAAATTTCACGGTCTGAATCATTCTAGAAAAAACGTTATTGCGAAAATGGTGAGATGACATGTAAATAACATACCTTAGAAAGCATCATCAAAAGAATTTATCCTCCCTTGAATTTCATCCTTTTTTACTTCACCTTCCCTCTGAAATTCACCTTATATATATCCTTTGGTTACCTTAGTCACTTATAGATATTCAATATGCTCAAGTGTAATAAAATGAGAGACCCTTTCCTCTTATTTATACTTGTATGTAGCTTCCTCAAGGGATTACCTTCTAACCATCTTAAACCACTTTCCTTATTTTAGGGCTAACCCACTTCTAACCACTTTTCCACTTAGTAATTTCTCCATTAACTTTATTATTTAAATAATTTCTTTTGTATCCACTTTGAATTATAGTACACTCATCACTTCACTTTATTATTTAAATAATTT
>ML778030.1:2280142-2313788 GCA_009831015.1 Picea engelmannii
ATTATAGTACACTCATCACTTCACTTTATTATTTAAATAATTTCTTCTTTGCAACCACTTTGACTACTTTGACCTTTTGGGGCTTCTAGATGACTCATGAGGGTTCTCCAACTTCACATGGCCATAACTATCTAATCGTGAGGAATTATGTGACATTCCACATACCACCAGAAATGGCATGACATATATTATCCATATAGAATAGTCTTACCTTCAAATATATTAAAACTCATACCATTATACATCAAACAAACTTGGGTCCATTACCCAAACCTTTGTGCTACCAGAATTCGCTATCGGACTTTCTTCAAGGGTTGACATCAATGACAACCAACCCAAATAATAAAAAAATATCCACCTTTGGCATTGATGGAAACACTCTGATGCAATATTGAAGTCATATCACTCATGCTCCCCCTGTGACCATCGATCCTCATGGAACCATGCTTCTGTGCTCTTTCTCCAAGAATTTACCTTTTCATATGATAAATCTCTCCCCCTTTGTCATCAATGGAAAAACTATATTTCCATTTGGGGTTTCTCCTCCTAAATGAACTATCCTTGGGGATAATCCCCCTGACTGAACTCTTCCTAAAACTGATTTCCCAACCTAAATTGTCCTCTTTATGGTGCTTGCTCGTGTGAATCTAAGACATATAAGATAATAATTCAAAAGCATTCATTTTGGAGTAGAAACTACTCCGAGTCTCTGGCAAAGATACTCAAAGGCTTCCCTTAGAAGGTTTTGTAAATATGTATGCCACTTGTTCTTTTGTGCCCACATATTCAACTTTGATGTTCTTCTCTGCAACCTATTCCCGTAGAAAGTGATACTTGATTGGAATGTGCTTCGTCTTGGAGTGCATCACCGGGTTCTTTGAGATACTGATGGCACTTGTATTATCACAATAGATTGGAATGGGCTCGTCATACTCAACCTGTATATATGTCAGAGTTTGTTTCATCCATAGAACCTATGTACAACATCCTGCTGCTTAAATATACTCTGCTTCGACTGTAGATAAAGATATTGATGATTGTTTCTTTCTTAGCCATGATACTAAACACTCACCTGAGTAGAACACTTCTCCACTGGTGCTTCGTTGGTCATCAATGCAACCTGCCCAATCTACATTTGTGTAGGCAATAAGTGATAGATCCTTTCCTTTTGGATACCATAATCCAAACTCTTATGTTCCTTTGAGATATTTGAAAATCCTCTTCACTGATAAGACATGTGATTCCTTTGGTGCTGCTTGAAATCATGTCACCTTTCCAACTGCCTGCATTATGTCTGGTCTATATGATGTAACATATAGCAAGCTACCAATAATTGACCTATATTTCCTCTGGTCTGTAGACTTTGAATCATCATCTTTGCTCAATTTTCAACTGGTTTTCATAGGAGTGGTAATTGGTTTGCAATCTTCCATTCCAAACCTCTTTAGCATTTCTTTGATATACTTAGTTTGAGAAACAAAAATTCCTTTGTTACTTTGGCATATCTAAAGACCTAGAAAGAAGGATAGTTCTCTGAGTAATGGCATTTCAAATTCATTTTGCATATCCTTTGCAAATTTCTCACTTAACCCATCATCATTTCTACCAAAAATAATATCATCAACATAAACTTCAATTAATAAAATACTATCTTGAGTTACCTTGATGTAGAGGTTTCTCTCTACACTTCCTTTTATGAACCCTACCTACTGTAGATATTTATCGAGTCTAGAGTAACATGCTCTAGGAGCCCATTTTAGACTATACAAGGCCTTCTTCAATTTGCACACATAATATGCATTCTCTGACAACTGAAATCCTTCTGGTTGTTCAATGTAGACTTATTCTTGAAGTTCCCCATTTAGAAAGGTTGACTTCACGTCCATCTAATACACTTTAATATTTTTGGAGCATGCATAAGCTAAGAGAAATCAGATTGCTTCCATTCTGGCAACTGGGGGAAATGTCTCTTCAAAGTCGATTCCTTCAACCTGTACGTATCCTTTACATACCAATCTAGCTTTGTTCCTTGTAACATGTCCATCTTCATTCAATTTATTTCTGAAAACCCACTTTGTGCCAATCACATTCTTATTCTTTGGTCTTGGAACCAATTCCCAAGTGTCATTCTTCTCTATTTGATCCAATTCGTCATCCGTGGCCTTATTCCAGAATTCATCCTTGATGGCCTCTTCAAAACTGTTTGGTTTGATCGTAGATGAGAGTACTAGGTGCATTTTTTTGAAATGGACACTTGACACTGAGAGGGGGGGGGGGGTTGAATCAGTGTCACAAAACTTTGGACAGTCTTCCACTTTTCATAAATTAACTGAACAACATATATTTATTTCATTTTCTCAATCAATATATAAAAGAATAAATACTTTATTTATTTATTTAACTTGAATGAATACATAAGATCAATCTTTGAATATCTTCAACTTCAAGAAATTATGAGAGACCCATCTCTCTATTACAAGACCCGACTTGTAGTTCTCAGATCCAACTGAGAAATGAGGAATCTAACCCTCATAAAAAGTCCCAGCTTCTTGATCTTAGATCCAATTGAAATGTGAGGAATCCAATCCTCATACAAGACCCAACTTGTAAACATGCACCAACCTGATAGAATGAACCTTTATTCAATCCATTATATATAAATATATACACTTCAAAAAATTCAACTACCCTTTCTTCTCACCATTCTTTCTTGTTTATATAGTCTTCCAACTGGTGTGAATTTGAATCATTGTGTCTTTTGATATTTGAACCATTGTACCTTTTCATTTAAATGATAATATTAATCTTTAAATAATATCATTTTTCCTTTTATCCTTTATTCATAATGCTCATGAATTAACTCTCTTTTAATCATGATTGTGTGTAGGTTCTTTTGTCTTCATGAGTTGATCAAAGACATGGATCAAATCATTATATCATATTCATGCTTCTGATGTGTTCTCAGTTCACCAACAAATCATATTTGATCTTTTATCGATTATCTGTATTGCTCTAGTGTTAACTCTCTATCGAATTAAATCTGTATGAGGCGCTTCCTTAAAACCATTTACATATGACCATATGCACAAAACCATGGGCTTATTGACTTAAGTGTTGCCTCTTATTTTACTGTTATTTCTCTATTCCATATGACCTAAGGTGGTGACCAGGCGCTAGGCTAAATAAGTGTTTGATTACTTGTCAATATCGATGGTCACATTTTAATCGCACGATGAGATGGACGACTGTCGTTACTTTGGGACTTCATCCTTTGCGAATTCCAGCCTCTGTAATCTTTTAAATTTCCTGAAGAATATTTCATCAAAGTATATCGGACGATCGATATATTATTTGCATGATGAACGATTCTCGTTCACTTCAGAACTTCAGCATTCGACGATCTCCAATATTTGCAATCATTAAACCTCCTGGATAAAATATGTGTGTCCATAATATTCAACGGTTGATAACGCTCTCCGAAGTAGATCAACAGTTAGTGTCACTTCATGGTTTACGATTATTCTATTCTTCCACTGTACTTGATCAACAGTCGATAACGCTCCCGAATTAGATCAACGGTTAGTGTTAACTTCAGCCTTTGACACTTCGGGTGGTTTCTCCTTCACAATCCTTCAATCTTCCAGACTTCATTTCACCGAAGTAGATCGGATGGTTGGATTTTATTTGCACAATGAATGATTCTCTTTCATTTTAGAACTTTGGGACTTCGACCATTTTCTGGTGGTGAAACTCTCGAAGTACAAACACCCAGAGTGACATAACTTGATGACACCACTTGTTGACGTGGAACTGACTGAGTGGTTGCCACATTTCACTTATATTCATGACTTACACATACCTGAAATGCCAACTACACTTTGACACTTGTCATCATTTGATTGCACCACGTGTCCTTGCTGATGTGGATCTCCTCATGTGGAACATGTTCTTCTCCTGGATCTAACGGTTGTCCTAACTCTTGAAATGTATCTCAGATCGACGGTTGACAATGAATTCAGAACTTCAGCCTTCAAGTGAACTCATATGTTCTAAATCCTTTTTCGCTGAAGTGGTCAGCACTAAAGTTGACCACTATTCTGATCCAATGACCATCATGTATTGTCAATATCCGATGGTCCTCATTTAACCCGAAAAATATTAATTCAATCCAATGACTATCGGGAATTCGGGTATTCGGGATCTCAGGCCTTTTGCCTTGCTTATCCTATCCTTCCACTCAACTTGATCCAACGGTCGAGAATTCTCCTTGATTAGATAAAAAATCAGGGATGATTGTGGGGTCCTCAACTAGCACGACGTTTAAAACTATTGTTAAGTTCTACAATGGAAACTGCTCATTTGGTAGTGGAACTGATGCCAACCATAGATCTATTGGCGGGTGACCATCGATGTCAGTGTGGATTGTGGAACCGTAACTTGCATTTGGTATATCCCATCTCCCAAACTTCGCAATTGAAGTTGTGCGATTGTTGGTGGATCAACCACAGTCATCGATCTTTGAATCGATGAGATCTGACGGTCTAGACTAATTGCGGGATTGGAAATAACACATTGTTTATTTTTCTCTTCCCTCTCTGTAATCAATCCCTGCCCTTGATCTGGTGCTTGCATATCCAATGGTCACAACTTGATCTGATTGTTGACCAGTCCTCCAATGGTCCTTCTCTTGTAACTCCCAGATCTGGCAGTCCAGATATAATTCTTTAAAACTATGACTTCACCTTGATCTAACAATCTATCTTCTGATCTATTCATATTTATTTCTCCTGAGCTTTTAATACCTTTTGCTTCCTTACTTCTTCTGTACATGGATTCTCTGCATGCTACCTCTCCTAATATTTAGAGTGGATTCCTTTGCACCTCACGTTATGTCTTCTGTGCGACTACTCCTTAAAACTATCTCAATGAGAAGGATTCTTTCTTGAATCCTTTGGAGTTTTCCTATGGGGATTTCGATCCCGATGGCATTTCTACAATTTTCTCTTCTTTCTAAGATTTGATTAATGTCCTTGATTCTGATCTTGAATCTTTGCATATTGTTTGACATTTTCATTCTATGCATATTGTTTGACATTTTCATTCTCTGCTAACTGTTATACAATTCATTAATGATAACTCCTCAATGAAAATTCATCATAACAACTTATCATCACATCACAATGACATCAACTATTGACATCAATGAAAACATATCAAAGACAATATGTCCAACACATTTTTTCTGGAGAACAGATTCTTCTTCTAGTCTCAAATCTTGCATCCTTGTTTTTGATAATCTAATCTAAAGGATGATTTTTATGTACTCGTTTTCTAGGTGTCTTTGGAGGAACTTGTTGAACTTTCTCTTCTACTTCTGTTTGATCTTCTTCATTTTCCCTTTCTACTTCTGCTTCTTCTTCGTAAAGTTGTTCCATTGATTCATTTTCTTCTTCCTTTGATTCTCGTCCACATGTTTCATCAATTGTTACATTAATGTTTTCCACAACTTTTTTCAATATCTGATTGTAATACTGGTATGCTTTCCTTGTACTTGAGTAACCAATAAGTACTCCTTTTCCCACATGAGAGTCAAACTTTCCCATTCTGCCATCTTCTCTTTTGATGTAGCATTTGCTTCCAAATACTCTAAAGTGTTTCACATTTGCTGGTATTCCTTTCCATAGCTCGTTGGGATTTTTGTCATTGTTGTTTATGAACATTACTCTGTTTTGAATGTGAATTGTTGTATGTGCCAAAAACAATATCTGTCAATTTGGAATCCATTAGCAATGTTCGATTCATTTCCTGTGTAATTATCATCCATTATGATAATGTTCCTTTGTCTCTAAACCACTCTATGAATCCATGCTCTCGTACACTGTCATATATATGTCCAAACATGCTAAGTGTTCTTATGAATCCATCTCTTTCCATACTTTCCAAGACTCTACTGCACAATTGTCCATAATGCTGACCCATTTATCACTATACTATCATGAAGTCTTCACTACTACAATTGATTAGGCTTGTACTTCTGCTAACTGACTGCTCTGGATCTATCTACTCAAACTCTGCAAGTATCTCGAAGGATGGTTCTTTTTTATGTCACAACTATCGCATAGATCCCCCCTGTCTAATATTCATATTACATGGTAGTCTCTAAGTCAGATGGCTCAGAACAATTCCTGCTCTGATGTGTATTCATCATCATCTTCATTGGTAGATTCCTCATCTCTTTGAGCTCTGAGTTTTTTCTTTTTGTATGTGGATTCATCTTTCACTACAATGCCTGAAAGTACAATCTCTTGAACTTGTTCCTTATTTACATGTCCTTATTTTCTTTCATTTATTTTCCAAACCTTTATGTATCTGACATCTTTCTTTTTCTCTATAGATTTTTCTTCATCACGTTTTATTGCCAATCTTGTGATCTCTAGGACCTGGTATTTGTTCACCTATTCTTCGTGTTTTCTTATCCATAATTTCTTATATCTGATATCAATGTTCTCTTTCATGGCAGTATCGATCATGCTTCTACAATCACTAGCTATGTGTCCATAGTTATAACATTTGTAACATTCAATGTTACGTGGGGCCACATATGAATTTCTTGCTTGAACATTTCTTTTATAATTCTTGCAATCCACAACCTTATGTCCAATATTAGTATAATAAAATCAATGACCATAAAATAAATTTGCATACCTAGGAGTGAATGATATTCTTTGTGGTGTAGTCCTTCTAAATTTTTTCCTTGACTGATCATGATCATGATTGAAGCTTCTTTGTGGCTTCAACATGTATGGTCTTCTTGAATATGTATCTTCAATAGTTTTCTTAGATTCTAGTTGACCATGATTCCTTCCTTTGAGTACTTTTGCATAACTCTTTCTATTTTCTTCATTCTTCTTTTCTAGCAACCTAGAGTGCTTTTCTTCATTCTCTATAATTGATGTGGATGTTTCTGTCTCTTCAACTTTCTTGTTGAGATTGATGATTTTACTTCTCAATGTGACAACTTCTTATTCAAGCTTCTAAACCTCTTCTTCTTTCTTCATTATCTGAGACTTCATGACCTCTTCTTTTCTTTTCGCTTCTTCAAGATGGATTTTTAATGTGATTATTTCTTCTTCAAGTCCTTTCTCTTCTTGACCAAACTCTACCTTAAGCTAGTTTATATCGTTAGTTCTTTCCTTAATATGATATTTCAATATCTTCTCTCTCATTTCTGCTTCTTCCTTCTGTGCTTTTATGTTGGCTTCCAAATACTTCTTTTGATATTCAAGATTTTCTTCAATCTTTCTGGCTTCTTCTAGCTGAGTTCTTAAGTTCTCGATGAACTATTGGGATTCTTTAAGAATGTGAACACTTTCCTTTTGTTTTATCAATTCTTTCTTGAGTGATTTGTTTTCTTCTCTTTATTTTCTTAGTTCATCTAAAGCACTAATCAATTCTTCTTCATAATTGTCTTCTTTTTCAATTAGTTTTTATGTCTCATTTCCTTCATGGAATTCTATTTCGAGATGTCTGCATTTTTCACAATTAAAGAAAAACAACATACCTCTGTTGATTATGTACTCTTCATCTTCTAAATTTGTTTGACATGGTGAACATATTTCTTCTTGATCTGTACCTGCATCTTCTTTGGCATTTTCTGAATCTGCGATGGGTGAAGAATATATGTCATGTAACTTATCCCAAATTTATTTTGCTGATGAACATTTACCAACCTTTTCTCTTACCGGATTAGGTAATCCTTCCTATATGAAATCCATTTTTATTTTTTTATTCTTCTTAAATTCCTTCTTGGATGCAGTCTTTGCCCTTTTTGAACTATCATATTTTGTAACGACTAATAGTCAAATATAATTCCCCTGTACCTGTAAAAATAATTTTTCGTTTCTGTTCTATATCTCATACTTTAACCCATTCCAACCATTAAACAATGGTACTCCATTCTTAGAATAATCCATGATCTCCTTCCAGTGGTTAAACTAATTTCTGAAGGAACCGAATCTGATACCAATTGTTGGATTATTGAGAGGGGGGGTGAATCAATAATAGTACAATATAATCATTTTTAACCATAAAATGCAAGTGTTATAACAATTTAGCATTATCATCCAATAGTTGTAGAGTAAATAAACAATGAATAGATGATCAATCATACACATACACAGTACACCAGTGTTTTTATGTGGAAATCCAAAGTGAGAGAAAAACAAAGAATGTTTTTTCTTATATGTCTTTAAGAATTACAATCATTGGTAGCACGAACTTCCTTTGTTTTCTAGCTGCAACTGGAAGGAGGCTCCAACCCCTTAGTTTCTTAGGCTAAAACCTGAGGGAAGCTCCAACTCCCCAATTCTTTGGCTATAACCAGAAGGAGGCTACAACTCCCTATGTTCTCCCGCTAAAACTGAAAGGTGGCTACAACCACCTATCCTTTCCCCATCCAACTACCCTAAAATATAAGTAGAATGATGGAACCACTGTCACACTATCACTGTGAGATATATTGTTGTAAACATGTACCAAACAACCTATAACAACCTGTACCAAACAACATATAATCAACTTGTACCATAAACAAGTGAATCAACATATAATCAACTTGTAACATAAACAAGTGAATCAACCATGCACCAACCTATACCTCAACCTGTACCATCAACGAGTGCATCAACCATGCACCAAATATGTACAAATCATGTATCAAATACACATAAACTATGACTCATCAATATGTACCAACATCATCAACTATACACCTCATGTATGTGCCAACTCATCAACTACTTGTCTCAACCATGTACCCAACATGTACCTCAACCATATACCAAATACATATACCAATATAACCATCAAAATTTCTCTAGCAATACATCACACTATCCATAACCAAATACCATAAACCATTACATAAAACCATGTGCCGCAACCTAATTGTTATACAACCTCTATCTCTAACATACCTCAACCAAAATCCCTCATAAATTTCATCATCCAAATATGATTTGTAACTCTGTAACAGACCCAGTGTATATGATCACATACCTGCAAACCTTCCTTAACAAGAGACTAGCATTTTCATCAAATTTTACTTTAGTCTCACATGACTAGTTTTGGATTAGTCAACAACCCTAACTTGCAATAATCATAACTATGTACCTGTAATTAATAAAGGTCTAAAAATAGTACACAATGTTCGTCAGTGTCTTGTCTTCAATTTTTCCAGGTTTCACTTCTTGAAACCTCCCAGAAAAGGATTTATAGCAAACATGGCATACCTTGCTGAATTATGTCTTATTCTAGAGAGAGAACTTGTAGAGCGTGCCCCACACAAAATATTTGTTGTATGGATTTGAAAATGGTACACATAATACTGCAGAAATTATTGTAACCAATAAATTTAGTCTTACTGAATTTGGATCTGTTATGAACAATTTATGACGTTTTTACCCGAAACACCTGTTTTAGACTAGTTTCAGGACTAGCCACAAACCCTATTTTCCATGGAGTGTAACTCCAAAAATAGAATGAACCACAAGCTGTAATTTTTATCACAACTAATTGTATTTATTTCCTCAACGACCTTTATATTTCGCGGTCTGAGTCATTCTAGAAAAAGTTTTATTGTGAAAATGGTGAGATGACCTGTAAAATAACATACCTTAGAAAACATCATCAAAATAATTTATCCTCCCTTGAATTTCAGCCTTCTTTACTTCACCTTCCCTCTGAAATTCTCCTTAAATATCCTTTGGTTAACTCAGTCATTTATATATATTAAATATTCTCAAATGTAATAAAATTAGATACCCTTGCCTCCTATTTATACTTTTATGTATCTTCCTCAAGGTGTTACCTTCTAACCATCTTAAACCACTTTCCTTATTTTAGGGCTAACCCACTTCTGACCACTTGTCCACTTAGTAATTTCTCCATTAACTTTATTTTTTAAATAATTTATTTTGTATCCACTTTGAATTATATTACACTCATCACTTCACTTTATTATTTAAATAATTTCTTCTTTGCAACCACTTTGACTACTTTTACCTTTTCGGGCTTCTAGATGACTCATGAGGGTTCTCCAACTTCACATTGCCATAACTCTCTAACTGTGAGGAGTTATGTGACGTTCCACATACCACCAGAAATGGAATGACATGTACTATCCATATATAATAGTCTTACCTTCAAATACATTAAAAATCATACCATTATACATAAAACAAACTTGGGTCCATTACCCAAACCTTTGTGCTACCAGAATTCGCTACTAGACTTTCTTCAATGGTTGACATCAATGAAAACCAACCCAAATAATCGATAATGATAGAATGGAATAAATATCATTCAATAAATACAAGAGGAACCAAGTCCATTAGATAAATTTGTATGGAATAAGGATTTACTATGGTGCCAAGATCAATTACATTTATGTACAAATTCCCATCTCAAATAAAAGGTCCTTTTGGATTGCAAAATTCTCCTATAGGAGGATATTTAGGGTTCTTGAAAAATTACCACAGGATCAAGGAGGAATTTTTATAGGGAGGTATTAAAACTAGTGTTCAAAACTTTGTGGTTGAATGTGTGTTTTTCCAACATAATAATGGAGAGACAATAAATACCCTAGGTCTTGTACAACCATTAGATATACCAAGACAATGTTGGGAAGAGGTTTCAATGGATTTTATTATAGGTCTACCCAAGTCTGAAGGAAACAATGTCATCATGGTAGTAGTGGACAAAGTATGCCCATTTTTTCTCACTTTCTCATCCATTTAAATCTATTACAATAGACACAACATTCATGGAAATTGTTCAAAATCTTCATGTAATCCCTAAGATCATTGTAAGTGATAGAGACTGATTTTCACTGGAATTTGTTGGACTAAATTATTTTATTTTTTGGGTACTCAATTTGCTCACAACTCATATTACCATCCTAAATCTAATGGGAAAGGTGAAATTGTGAATAAATGTCTATAAGGGTATCTTTGTTTCTTTATATATGATAAACAAATACAATGGCTCAAGTGGTTTCCCTTGGTAGAATGGTGGTATAACACATCCTTCCATATTTCATCAAAAGGTCCCCATTTATGGCATTTTATAGATATCATCCTCCATCCATCAAATCACCTTTGAAAGGAAAATTGAAGGTTCGAGCAGTGGAGGACCACATAGAGAACCAACTAGAGGTTCTCAAACAATTTAAGGACAACTTGGGTACAACACAAAATAGGTTGAAAAAACATGTCAACATCATGGTGAAAGAGAATTTGAAGTGGGATATTGGGTATTTCTAAGGCTACAACCATACAAACAAATTTCCCTAAATAAACAAATTAAGGACAACAAATTAGCACCCAAGTATTATGGTCCTTATAACGTATTACAGAGGATTGGAATTATGGATTACAAATTGGAGTTACCTCCATCTTCACATGTATATCTAGTATTCCATGTTTCTTTCTGTAAAAAGGTAATTGGTGACAAGATCCCAGTTCAAAGTATTTTACTATAGATCAATGAAGAAGGGAAAATCATACTAGAAACAAAAACAATCCTTGAAACAAGGGTTAAGAAGATATGAAATCGAGCAATTGTTGAGTGCCTCATCAAGTGGAAGAACCTACCAATAGAAGAAGCAACCTGGGAAGATGACTTCTTCAGGAAAAAACCCCATAGATAATCAAGTGTTGAGTGAAACACTTGTTTGAAGGGGAGGGGTATGTTAATCCCCTAGAAGAAGCCCCATGTTAAGCATGAATATCCATGTAAATCCCTAGATATTTAGTTTTTGTATTTCTATTGTTATATTAGTATTGTTGGCTAGACCTTTTAATTGTGATTGTACCCTCGGTATCCTATATATATACACACCAAGGAGAACTAGTTTTGGGATCATTATCTCATCTTGTACAATTTTTCTTTTGTAAAATAAGGTTTCCCCCTCAAAGAAACTTCACATTCATTCTTCTCTTTTTATCAAGGTGTGGAATTATTTCTCTCTTTATTTTTATGTTATTTTGGTCGTTTGATGCAAAACAAATACCACATCGAGTGGGTGAAAGAATGTGAGGGAATTTAATCATGGGTTGATGATACTTTATACAAGACTGTCTCATTTTGTGAGTAAAATATAAATATGGTGCTGAAGAAGAATTGAGAACCTTATTATGGTGATACCATGAATAGTCTAGAATAAAGTGACAAATATTGTCATTGGACTTTGACATATAAATGGTATTTAGAGATGGAAGAAAATATGTAGAGAGAAAAAAATATTTAGGCTTATGTTTTAGCCAAGGAAACATTCTATTCATCCTCCAAGATGGTCAAGTGTGATCCTCGCCATGACAAATACATAACCTTGCTCTAATACCACTAACAAGCCTTGAATAAATCCAAGCTCTAATGAATTTTATTAATGTGAGCCACATATAAATGCATTGACATATGACCTTTGGTTTCATCTTACAAGAGGTATGATGATTATTCTTATTCAATAATGACTCTTCATATTTCTGTTAAATGAATAACAATTCATTATAGACGAGTATACTATGCATATGCCTATTCCATTGTTTATAATTTTTGGAGCTCTCTAACTTATCTGATTTTGCGAATAGATTTACAATTTTAGACATTGTGGATGATAATTACACCAAAAAATTCAGATGTGAAAGAATTGATATGAATATTGCACAAATTACACAATTTTATTCACACCAAAACATCACCAAAAAGAGAGAACATAAAAATATTGTACACACTTCCAATCTCCACTCAAAAATGAAATTATAGGAGCTTAGCCTTGACCCACATATATTTTTGCTAAGAAAGAAATTGATAGATATTTTCACTTAGCTCTTATTAGTCCTTAAATAAATCAATGTTACAAAAAAAATTGACAATTCAATCTTGTTATTTTCTAATAAAATTTGGAAAAATAACAATGAACAAATATTTCAATTACAAACTTGACATTTCAAATTCTGCCAATTTGTTTACCAATGAACTTTGGAAAAATAAAAACTATACAAATTCCTTCCTAACAATTATTTTTTCAAACCTTAAAAAATTGAAAATTAAAAGTTTATGAGTGTCCTCCCCTCCAGATGAATAGTATTTCAAACTGGTATAGTGATAAAAATGATATTGTTTTGGAAGCTAGTTTTGCATATGTTTATTGGACCAATTGTATAAGCCAAATTTTGGCTAGACACTTTATCAAAATTTTGTACACTATATGGAAAATGTTTTATATTTCCAAGTATATAGGAAAAACTTCTTATAAAGTTGCAAAAGTTTTCATACGACTTTATATCAAATTTTTGTGCACTAGCCAAACAAAGATATCTAAGGAAACTAACAAACAAATATATGCATACTAATACATATGAAACTTTATAAGATATACTATGTGAAACTTGGCATTAATATTAGTACAATCACAAAATAAAAAGTGGTCGGTATACATTGATTAGCATTATTAGTAAAAAAAAGGTAGAAAATGGTGTCGATCAATGTATATTAACCACTTTTAATTATGTGGTTGTGCTAGTTGATGATTGATGTGCATGGGAAGAATTAGTAGATTTTGAATTAAGATATAAATATCATGAACATTAAAATATGTATGATATTTAACTATCGTTGACTATGTTTAACCATGGTTGACCATGTTTGACTATGTTGACCATGTTTGACTATGTTTGACCATGTTTGACTATGGTTGACCATGTTAACTATGTTTGACCATGGTTGACTTTGGTTGGCCATGGTTGACTATGTTTGAGTATGGTTAACCATGTTTGACTATGGTTGACCATAGTGAACCATGTTTAATTATGGTTAACCATGTTTGACCATGGTTGGCTTTGGATGTCTATAGTTGAATTTGATTGAATATGCTTAACCATGGTTGACTATGGTTTGACAATGTTTGACAATGGTTGTCTATGTTTGATGATGGTTTAACATGGTGTACTATGTTTGAGCATGGTCAACAATCGTTTGACCATGCTTGTTATAGCACAAATTTCCACACCTATGCATTTGTGACATGGCCTTACCCTTTTCCCTAGCTTGCTAACCAAAATCCCAAACTTTCCTCATCAAAGTTACTTAAAAAACTTGACTTTTTCTTATATATGAGGGTTTCCTCCACGCAACATGCATGAATCCCTACCTTGCAAGCTTGCTTCCCACGGATGCCCTAAAAATATATGAAAAATAAAATATTTCCACAATTTCGGGTGGGTTTTTCGATTGGGATTGTTTCCCAATGTCCTTGATCCTATACTAAATGGAATTCAACCTCCCCAACCTATTTGGGATGGTATAAAAAAACCATTGAGGGAAAAGATGAGAACAATTTTGATGGTGCAAGGTTATTCTGTTGAGATTCAGTAAGCTTCCCTAATCCCTTCATTCTCTGAGTAGCATCCCCTGACCTAGAAACTCCTTTTCCACTATTCCTTCCTCTCTTATATATGCATAAGGTGTGTTGCTATCCTTATTGGGTTATCTGAGGAAGAGCCTCACTACTGAGTTGATGATCAAAGGAATTCTAGAGTAACCTGGGTAGTTGGCTCCGAAGTAGTGTCAATTTCAGATATTTTTAACAATAGAAGAGTTCTCTTTCCTTCCTATCTTGTGTTCATTATATGTTGTCACTGTTCATATATGATTTGATTTATACATATAATATATGCTAAGTGAACCTATAACTACCTTGTTTCATAACTATCTTGGTTTCCTATTGTAGGATGTCTTCGACAGAATCCAGGAGCACTTCAATAAGAAGGAGTGGGGATCGACATCAAATGAAGGGTTTAAGGTGCAAGTCTTATCCTTTTTCCCATCCCTTCTCTCTCCTAGTAAAAACTAGTTACTTTTTGTTTGCATGTTTGTTTGTGAGGGTAGATTTTTGTCTTTTAAATTCAGTCTTGCTCTGTTGTGACTTGATCCAAGGTCATAGGGGGGAAATCCCTTAATTAGAATTTGCGAACATACTGAGGACTCTCCTAGTTTGGGTATTTTCTTTGTGTTTCTTGTTTTCTCTTTCTTTTTGTGATTTTCTGTGTTTTCTAGATTTATTTTGTAAAGATTTATCCTCTTAGGAACTTTTTGTAAAGTTTTTGGAAGCCACCCTTCTAGGGTGGCTTTTAATTTTTCAAAATTTTATATCCTATATGCGAGTTTCCCTTATATATACCACAAACATCCATGCTTTTCCTATGTATGACCCACGGATATCCATGAGCCTTAGTATACACAGTCATGAACCTGTGTAAAATTAAGGGTTTTAAAAAAAAATCTCTCACATAGTTTGGAAGTTTTTGCTGGTTCTTCAGTTTTGGCTAAGACTCCTAGGTGTCTTTATTGTTGCTTTGCACTTTCTAAAGTCTTTAAAAACTTGCTAATCACATAAAAAAATATCTTTCTTTTGTTGAAGTCATTTCTTGTTTATAAGGTTTTTGTGTTCATTGAGATGTTAGTCTTGTTTTCCTGGGTTGCATGTCTAGTCTTGATGAGATTTTATTTAATCTTGGTTGCTTTCTTTATTTCTCTATACCTGCTTCTCTTATTTGAAAAAGAAAAAGAAAATTTCATTTGTTTTTAATTTCATTTCTTTTTGACAAAAAGACAAAAAATATACTTGTTTTCCAAGTTTCTTCTTTTCTTCAACCCTTTCCCTAGACTATTGAAAGAAAACAGTCAGTTAACTAGCATTCAAGTTGTTATGCATCATATTTTTCTTTGGTAGTGGTAGTTTTTTTCAAAGAAAAGAACCTTTATTTGCAAAGTTTTTCATTTTGTTTTTCGTTTTACCTTCAAAAGAATATTCTAGGTTGCATTATGAAGTGTTTTAAACCTTCAATCCAAAAAATATTTTGTTTTCATCATTGAAAAGAAAATAGTTTCATTTCAAGTATTATTGCCCGCCTTTTTCATTTGAAGAAACCACATACTGCATTGTGTTCTTAGGTGATTTTCTTTTGGAGTCTGTCATAAACACTATTCAAGTTTCATCCATGCCTTTTGTTGAGTAAAAACAACTCCTAAATTGAATGATTAACTAAAACTTTATTAGACATCTTCACTTTTATAGGGTACATGAACAAGTTTAGGATAGGGCCTTGGTTTAGGGTGGAGAGTAAATTTCTCCGAGGCCATAAAACAAATGTAGGATTATGAGCTAGGAAGAATCTAAATCCAAGTATCGTATAAGTATAGTCAGGAGCCTCCTCTAACACAAGAGATAAACACAAGGTCGTGTGAAGGACAATTGAGGAGAGACCCCTTTGGATCTTAACTGAGCGTAGTGGAAATATTGTGTATTTGGGGTTTTGTTAGTACCCATACCTCCATTAGAGGTGGTTCTTTTGAGTCTTCAGGCTTAAATAAACTACCCATACATTCAATCTCGATTGTCGATTGTATCCCCTAGATGTTGATTGTGAGTTGGTGAATCTAGTGGCTATGGATATCGGAAGGTGACTACAGGGGTTTTCCATGGTGCCTAGGTAGGATTTTGCATCAAACACTTCAGCACTATTGGAGGGTGCCTTGTGAAGTGTGGGTACTTTCACTGGATAAGGCCGGTTAGTGGAGGTTTGGATAACTTCTTCTCATTCCTTTGTTTTTTGGTCCATGGGACTTAATAAACTCGTGCCTCCATCCTGAAGGCCCTTTACCATGCCTTGTGACTATTGCAGTATCAAGACCTAATTCACCTAAGTCAGAGTATTAATGAGGCATGTTTTTGTTTGTTGTGGCCATATAGGATTTTCTCTAGTGGCGTGATCGACAATCATAGATTTTCTTAGGTTGGCATGTATTGTGGTCCCCCTGAGATTTGACATGTTAAATTGGTTGACCAACCTCCCCATAGATCAAGGAGAATTCAAGGCCTTCCCCCTAAAGAAGAAGTTAGAAATAATTCTCCTCCACCTCCTTTAAGGCGTCGACTTGATACATACGAAACATTTTTTCCAACTCTTTGGACCGAGATCATAGACTCATAACCTCTATATGTTCACACTTCAGAGCCAGATGAAGTAATCATTGAAGATATTGGAGCTAAACAATTCACTTCGCATGCCAATCCTTTGTTACCTGGGACTTATCTATTGCATGTGGTACGAGTTCCACCTCTCATATCAGATCTTGTTGATATTAGCCCTCTTAATCTGGCCGCTATGGACAAGACTACACCAGTTTCTGTGTCAATAGTCCTTGCAACTCCCACCACAACGATTGTCACTGGAGGGATATTTCCTCCCAGTGTGTCTAGTCAAAATATTGTTGTGAGTCGGTCAAATTTCTCCTCTTTGACGAACAACATTCCTTTGTTGGTTGTTGGTCCCTGTTGGCCCTCGACCAAGTTTTGAGGAAACCTTGGTCAAGTTTGACCACTTTTGGAATTCGACAAGCTGGTTGAAGATGGAGCGCCCAAGCGGAGCTGAGATCGTAGATATCACTTGTTTTGCGGACTATGTGGACCCAACAAGGGGTTCCTTAGGGTTTTTGTAATGGGTTATGGGATGTCATCCCATGGGTTTACCCATGATTAGGCCTTATTTTAAAAGTATAAATAAGTAAGAATAGAAAGAGAGGACATAGAGCGAAGTCTAAGTGGCTAAGTGCAAGTAGTTCTGAGTTGCTTTGTGCAACAAAATGTGTATGTAAGGCTTTGTGATAGGTAAAGGAGTTGGCTCTGTGCCTTGACCTAATTTTGGGAAGGAGGATCTGGTGCTCAGTGCACAGGTCTTCTATCCTCTATGAATCTTGGCTCTGTGGTTTAGTGCACAGGAGAAGATGAATGTAAGAGATTGAAGAATAATAAAGAAGACAAAGCAGTTGGTGGACATAGCCCCACACTGGGGTGAACCACATATATCTTGTGTCTTTGATTTGTTTTGTGCTTTGTTGGTTATGTTATGAATTTTCTTAGTGCTTTTCTTATTATGTATGTTAGATAGATTTGTTGATGCTTGGTGCTTAGTTGTGTTAAGAATGAATGAATGTTAGATCTAACTCAATGCTATGTGTTAAATGGTTGAAGTGTTTAATCTTTAGTATTACTACGCCGATCTATCTTAGGGTTTGTTTTGTGATGTTAATGAAGCTAATGAATTAATGAATATCAACTTCTAAGTGTTGTTAGAATACTCTACAAAGTGTTATTATCACATATCTGTGTCCCATCTTGGTTACAGACACCTGAATCTTGTAACCCCCCCTTCTTCTACCTCGGGCTAGACTCCGTCTGCTTCAAAGGCGTTGCCAAAAGGGCCAGTAGTTAGGGTTTGGTTGGTACATTGTTGAAGCGTTAAACCCTGGGTTTTCCCCTATGCCAATAGTCCCAATAAATCTATGAGTACAGTTGCATCTCTACCATCAACAAAAAAACAATATGTATGGTATGCCATTGATGGATGTGATAAATGAATTGGACACTTCTTAGTTGATGTCCCATGCATGGACTGTTAGTTCATGTAGTGTTTTGACTCTTTAACAAGAGTTTCCTTGAGGTAGAGGTCATATTCCTCTGTCATCTCCATTCATCGGGAGAGAGACTTTCCCATATTTTGACCCTAAACCCTCTTGGGGCTAGGGGATTATGTGGGTAGTGAATCTCAGTCCACTGGTATGTCATCCACTTTGACCCCATTCACACTTTATGGTGGGTTTGGGAGTAACCCTTTCACCTCATCTATAGTTTTGGCAGGGGGGAACCCTTCCAAGGTCAATCTGTTCCAATGCAAGGACATTTCTCCTCACAAGGGAAATCATTGGGAGGTACCCCTCTCCAAGGCTAGTGGAATCCCACACAAGGGATTTCGCAATGGGAAACCCCTTTCCCGATCAGTTTAACCCCATGCTTGGAGTCTTTCCTGCACAAGGGGCGTCCACTGGGGGTAACCCCAGTTTTCCTTTCGGGAACCAAATGGGTGGAGACTTTCCTGTTTTTAAAAAGGGTCAACAAGTTTTTATTCCAATCCATATTCCTTCTGCGAACTCTTTCTGGTAACCTAGTGCCAGTTATAATCCAGGGTCCTTTTTTCAGGCTACTAATCAGTCAATCTCGCAGCCTAGGATACCATTTCTGGAAATGTTGCATTTGCCAGACCTATCCAAGTTTATGAATGACCTTATTTTTCATGATCCTAGCTGGCCAGTAGTCCCAACCAAGTTACCTTCAAACGTACCCAAGTTCGAAGGAAAAAGTGCTGAAGATCCATAGGACCACGTGATGAAATTCCATTTGTGGTGTTCGTCTAATTCGTTGAATGATGACTCGATTCACTTGATTCTTTTCCATCACACTCTCACTAGAGGTTCCACCAAGTGATACATAGAACTATAAAGGGATAGATATTCCACATTTGGTGACTTAGACATGGTGTTCTTTAACCACTTCCAACTCCCTATTCAGTATGATGTCGATACAGAACTACTAGCCAACTTTGAACAGGATAAGGCTACGCAAATTTCAGATCACATTCAGGAATGGAGGAGACATGAGAGCTTGATTAAAGAAATGGTTCCACTAGAGTTTCTCCTTAAGTGGTTCTTTAAATCCTTACTCTCGTATATTTTAAAGGACGTTGCACCCTCGAGAGTATTTTTGAAAGAGAAAACGATTTTTAGGGTGCAACAATTAGAGATTATTTACTCTCAATATGGCATAGTCTATGAGATTATTCCAGACGCACCGATGTCTACTCTTGACTTGGCAAAGAAAAATTCAAATCCACATGCCAATGGAATTTTGGGTTTCGTGCAAATTAAAGCCAAAGATATTCTCACAAACCAAATACAAAAATTGGCTATCCAACATCCTGCATCCCTCAACATCTTGGAGACAAGAAAGGAAATGGTAAGAAAGGTGGTGGGGGGAATAATAAAAAATCTCATAAGAATGTTGAGAGGGAAAAAGATGAAAAAAGGAAGGTGAAGTTCCCTTGTAAGCTTTGTGGGGATGATCATATTACACATAAGTTCCCACAAATGGAAGAATCCTAACACCTTATGAAGTTGAAACAACAAAAACAACAACTCGTTGTGTTAAAAAACCCTTTCCCACAAGGGAAAAACTTACAGGGTGGTTCTTCCAACTTCAACCAACAAGGGGGCACATCAAATATGCACCATAGATGAAAGGATACAATGGATTCTTGAGTATTCTTAGTCATAAGAAGCTACAAACCATCAACTTGCAAACTCAAAATTGTGATTATAGTAACCCAGGGTCAATAGACAAAGGAAAAAAAGGCTTCATAGGATCAAGCATCTCTACAGATAGAGAAGCCTGAGAAAGAGATAGTGCCATGCATACCTAAGGGTGGATATAAATGGAAAACACACAAATCTAATGTGAGAGTCGCCCCCAACTACTCTATATTCAAATACTTGGCTCAAACCCTATGTGAAATGTCTTCTTTGGAAGTACTCCAAAGATGCCCCGCACAGTGCATCACATTGTTGTGTGCCATAGGAGCCACTGATTCTCCTAGTTATCTCATGATGAAGTTAAATGCCACTGATTTCAAGCCTCGTCTTCCCTATCATGTGGCCTTCTAGATCAACGTGGTTTATAATAATGGTTTGATCAATAGGACCATCGTTGATGAAGGGGCTTCGACATGCGTAATGTCCTTTTATTATTGGAAAGCTATTGGTTCTCCAGATGTTACCCATTCCCAAACTCTCTTAATTTCTTTCGATGGATGATCGTTTCGACCCCATGGTCTTATTTCTTCTTGTCCAGTCAGGTTAGGAGGAATATCCATATGTATATAGGTTGAGGTAGTCGATGTGTCACTTGACTATAACTTGTTACTTGGGAGGAGTTTGTCTTATGCCATGACATATGTCATCACGTCGGTGTTTCAAGTTATATGCTTTCCCCATGAGGGAAGATTTGTAACCATCTACCAGGTGGCTTCCAACCTTTTTGAGGCCACCAGTAACCCAGGATCCATAGTTCCATGGATCGAAAACTCTCAGTCGATAACTAAGAGCAGAGGTTGTGGGATTTATCTTTCTCTCATGAGATCTTTTGATTTTTCTACACCAATTTTGTACCTTCAGTCTATCCTGGTCAACTATCCAAAGTCAATTCCACTGGATTTTTCTTCGAGAGTTGCTTCATTTATAACATCATATTTACATGATACATGGAAGCTACCCTTTCCATGTGATGTGGGTAAACACCACGTTAACATTGGGATGGTCGTACCTTTGTCTACAACTGAGGTCTCTTACCAATCTATTCAACAGGCCACTGCGGACCCTGATAAAACTCCTTCATTGAAAGAGGAGGATAATTTTTTTTCATAGCCTATCTGGGATCAAAATTATTCAAATTCCCAATATTGTATTGACATTGTCTTTCCCTCAGATGAAGCTATCATTGATGCAATGAATGGATTTGAAAGGCCCTCAGAGGATATGCATCACAGATAATATTTCCTCCCTGAGATTAGTCATATGGAAAAGGGATAATTTAAGTCAGCTATGAGTAGGAGTGTCGATAAGATGATGAACCCCTTGGACGGACATGGTGTCTACGCCAAGGGGAAGATGGAAAGTATATCAAAAATTGTCCCAATTAACATTTATAAGAACCCTGATGTCGTTGAAAACATCTTCATTGGAGAAGAAAACTCTCAAGACGATATTTGTCAGTATACAACGCTCTTTAAGAAGTTTTGAGATGTGTTTTCTTGGTCGTACGAGGAGATGATTGGCATAGATCCTCGGATACTTCATCATGAGATTCAAACCTATCAGAATGTCAAACCGGTTTGACAAAAGTTGTGACCAGTAAATCATAGGAAGGTAGTAGTGATCAAAGCCAACATATAAAATTTGATTAAATATGGCTTCATCTATCCAGTCCCTTTGACGGAATGGGTTTCCAACCCAGTTTTGGTTGATAAGAAGAAAGGAAGGATTTGCATATGTATGGATTTCTGGGACTTGAATAAATCTTGTCCAAAAGACAACTTGCCAACTCCATTTATGATTATATTTTAAACGAGTTCGTGGGAAGTGAAATATTTTCATTTATGGATGGTTTTTCCAGTTATAACCAGATTGAGATCCGACCAGAAGACCAACATAATACAACTTTCATCTATCCATGGGGAAATTTCTCGTATAAAAATATGTCTTTTGGCCTTAAAAAGATGGCGCCATGTTTCAGCACGCCATGATGTTTTCCTTCCATGATTTGAAGCACATAGTGGAGGCCTATTGGGATGATCTTATGATTCATTCACAAAAAAGAGCTCAACACATGTTACACCTCTGCCTCGTTTTTGAAAGGTATCATTACTATCGAATCCAATTGAATCCGCATAAGTGCATTTTTTGCATGACTTCTATATGTATTTTGGGATTCATCATTTCGACGAAAGAGATCATGGTTGACCCCTTAAAGGCTTAGGAAATCACTCAGTTGCCTCCCCCGCATACAATATAACAACTTCAGATCCTACAAGGGTGAATTTCCTTCAACGGTTCATACCTAACCATGCCAATATCATGAAAGGATTCATGATCCTTTTGAAGAAGGGGGTCCCATTCTATTGGGATGAAGCAACACAATGTTCTTTCAATGAATTAAATAAATCCTTAGTTTTGACTCCTTTCTTGAGCCCCCCTAATTATAATAGATATTTTTTGTTATATTTGGCAACTGTTGAATCCTTGATTGGCATGGTCCTGGTGCTGGAAGATGATGAGCTCCAAGAGAACTTCATATACTACTTGAGTTGTGCTTTGATGGGTCCCGAACTAAAGTACTCTCATGTCGAGAAACTGGCCTTGGCATCATTTCATGTTGTTCACCATCTTCGTCATTACAACTTGTTGCGTAATACGATCATCCTCACCATTGTTAATCCATTTCAATATGTTTTGACTCGGTGAATTATCGGTGAGAAGTACAAAAAATGGATTGTGGTGCTTCAATAATTTGACTTGGATTTTACCTCAGCAAAATAGAAGAATTCTTTGGTCTTCACTCAATTAATGTCAGATTTTCTGGTTGATAATGAGGAGGATGAGGTCGTCGACTCATTTCTTGATGAGCAAATCTTCCTCATCTCTTCGTCTAAACCTTGGTACAGATATATCCATATACATATCTAGACTTTGAATTTTCCCCCACACTATTCACAAGATGAACATCGAAGGATTCATCATATGTATAAAAAATATCAAATTATCACCGGCACATTGTATCTATTGGTCCTAAAGTATGCAACTGACTGCTAAAGGGAAAATCTAGGCCACCTCAATTTTAGAATGGTTGTTTTTTAAATTTTGTTGGTCAGTTAGAGGGTTGGTTTACCAAGACAAGATCACAGTTGGGTTGGAAAAATTATATGGATGAGGGCCATCCTTGGTTGGTGGCACACTAATGACAGACAAGTGAAATAATAGAGGTAAAACACAAAGGGAAACAACAATCCACTCAATGAATGATCTGCTGCAAGAATTTTAATACTTAAAATATCATTTCAAGGCATTAAACATGTATCAAAAACACAATTACTCCCACATGTTGCAATAAAAAAAAATCTTCATCAAAGCATAGTTGTTATCACAGGTTGCATATTAATAAAGACAAGTTACACAGTAGCTGAAGAAAAAGAAATGTACTTCGCACAGATCAAAATTGTATTCAATATAAGAAACACATACTAATTTGGACACAAACACAATGTCATCAATATTATCTTCGCTAGGTAGAGAGATTTAGTCCATGTGAAAAATGGGTTCAACTAGTTGTTTTATTGGTTTCTTTCCCTAAAATACCGAACCCTCTGAAACATACAGAAACTGCATATTTATCAGAAATCCAGAGGCCCTCGATCAGTGTGGAACTGAGGCTTAACTCTACCACCTCTGTCATTAAACAACTTATTAACTTAACTAAGATACACTGTTGGATTATGTTAATGGATACTCTGAACTTGAATTAACAAAAAGGATTGGTTCTTATCACACATAGAAGACCACTTATTATGTCTTAAAGTAAAAGAGTCTTAAACTAAACAATTGAAAACCACTACTAGCAATGAAACTGGATTGATGCATGCATTGGAGCGAACTAATATCTGACAGGAATACCCAAGAGTGGTAGAAATGAATTATGTATCAATCATGGCATGCACACGTACTATCATAGGCCATCAGAGACAAATGGAAGTGTGGTCGTGTCTTTCCCTCGTTCTTGGTTTGGTGCCCCCTTTTAAACCTTTCAAATATGCAATAAATGTGGGTGAGCCACTTTGGAAATTCAAAATTCGGATGTTTCGAAGCATAGAGGATGAATATCATCTAGAGGAAAGATCATGTGAAGTCATTAACAAAAACTATTCTCTTATTACCTGAGATTACCTTTAACCTTAATCATTTCAGGACTTCGATGGTTCGACACTTCGGGACTTCAGGGCTCTGTGCTTGCTCTGGATTGGAATATCCTGAAGAACGAACTGGTGAAGTGACATAATGGCATGATGTCATGACTACTGATGTTTCACATAAGGTGAGTGACACATGTCACTAAAAAATGAGCGAATGATGGGACCCAAATGACTAGAAATGAGTGCCATGTGTCAAGGCTAGATGGAAGCCACGTGTCAGGGCCATATGGAAGCCACGTGTCTCTACAGATGTGGGCCCTGTGCTTTGGAAATTTTGTTTCTCTGGACCAAAACCTCTCGGATGAACGAACTCCCAGAGTGACGTGGTAGTGAGTGCCCACTCTGACACTTCGGGGCTCCAAAACTTCAACACTTTGCTTTCTCTGGACCAAAATCTCTCGGATGAACAAACTCCCAGAGTGAAATGGTAGTGAGGGACCACTCCAACACTTCCAGGATCCATAACTTCAACACTTTTCTTTCTCTGGACCAAAACCTCCTGGATGAACAAACTCCTTGAGTGACATGGTAGTGAGGGCCCACTTCAAAACTTTGGGGCTCCAGAACTTTAGCACTTCGACACTTTGAGGCTCTAGAACTTCGGAAATATGTGCTTGTCGTTAAACCTAGCGCGATGTTGAAAACCTCGAATGGATGAAAATCGTCGATCTGAGTGGCTTGTTGGATCTCCATCGTTGCAAT
Organism: Picea engelmannii; assembly: GCA_009831015.1. Lineage (NCBI taxonomy): Eukaryota > Viridiplantae > Streptophyta > Pinopsida > Pinales > Pinaceae > Picea > Picea engelmannii. The sequence continues at coordinate 2,305,315 of ML778030.1, forward strand.
TTTAACCTATCTGTTCCCACCAACTAAGCCCAAAATTGAATTCTTTTGAACTACTGTGTTCTTCTTTGGATGTTTCTTGTGAAAAAAAAGGGTTTGGTTGACCTGCTATGAGATAAATCAATGGAAAACATGATGACAATCATTATGAACCAAATCACGACATGTAATTATCCTTCAAGAAAAATATAAAAAAAATGTGCGAAGACTCGATCAAGAAAGAAATGATAAAAAACCAAGTCACTTAGTAATGGGAAACCGACTTCACCAACCAAAAGAGGAAAAATTTGATGAAGGCATAGGGAAATGAGAGAGGAGGGGCAGGGGTGCAGACCTAGGTTATGACATTGGCTCCAACCGGGGATAACACTTCTCTATTTGGTGTTAAGAACAATAGATCAATGCCTTTGAATTTAATTACTTTCTCCCACCTCCCTTTTCTTACCTTTGTTCTGTCTACCAGCCATGTATCTTTGCCACTGTTTCTTGGCCATGCATTTATGGAGTTCAAAACAATAACTACACCCCAGTGCCTTTGTTGGGCTATGGAGACTTTATTCAATATGAAACTTAAAACTGCAACTACACCCCGAGTGCCTTTGTTGGGCTATGGAGTCTTATTGCTTATCTACATGCAAACTAAAACAAACTATGAACTGAGAAATTAATTGCTCGAACTAAAAGATTATTCTCCTACTACCTACTCTATTCAGCTGAAAACCAAGTAATCATGTGTAATCAGATTTCCAGTGAAACCAAGAAACCATTTGACCGAGAACCATAACTCCGTGCATGCGGCCACTTTTTAGAATAATCAAAAGAGGATATATCATATGCAACAAAAAATTAGCATGCATCTCGTACTCATGGCTGCAAAAGATGGTCATGCTAAAACTTACCACATTTGATATTTTGGAAAAATAAGAATCCATCCAACTCGCTATTGGATCTCGAAACTCATGAAAGGCCTCCAACTAGTTGAGAGGAAAAATTTGTTGTTGTGTGAGATCTGCATTATAAACAAGACTGAGCTACTCATGTCCTCATTGAAACAAATCATGAAAGTCATGTGATTCGCAACCATAAAGGGCAACAAAACACTCATGATACTTCTCATCTTTTTGTTTGAAATGAATGGGTATGTCTTCTGCATTGTTGGTTTTTCCTTGTTCTAGCTCCAGAATGTCATCTTCAGACTTATAGATTTCCTATTGCTCAACAATTTCAGAAGGAAGGGGAACAACTTGCTCGCGACCTTCAACATCGATTTATTCATAGTTAATCAAATCTTTATGAGAACATAGAACAATAGATGTATCATAATAATGACTAACTGAAGCACCTAGAATAATGCAAGATGTATCCAAAGCCTTGTTATGATCAATTTCATCATTAATGTAATTCCCAACATCATCTTTTTGAATAAAATAATCAGAAGAAGACTCATATGTAACCGAATCTTCCTCCACTTCCTCAACAGAAATATCCCTTTTATTTTCACTACTAGAAGAACTAATTAGTGACTGTCGAATATGAGATCCAAATTCTTCATAACAGTCTTCAAAAAGTAAATCAGTTGGAACAAAAATTTACAATGCTCACTGAATGCAGCATGGAACTGTTCCAAGGAGGAGATGTTAGTAGAGGGAAAGGATTGATACCACTCATGAGCATATCCCTTTAATGAGTACATGAACATATTCATTAATACATCCTCATGATGTATTCCCCACTGATGCATGAGTTCATGAAACTCAAGTGAATGCTCAATGGGGTTTTCATCTCTATGTTCTCTAAATCTGGGCAAGAAATCACCCCACTCATCTATGGTAGGAACAACATTTGGAAAACCAGGAACAAAAGAGAAATTAAAAGGAGAAAAAATTCGAGCCAAGATGGCTTCCATCTGAAAATATGACTTCTTAAAACCATGGAGTTGCCACTGGATTCTTTAACCATGGATTCGCTGGGTGAATGATCTATAGTCTAAATGTGTCTGGTCTTTGTTCCCCATCAAATATTATATCTGATCGTTGTCATTATCCCAGGTAAAGATGTTTCGTTACTCTTTTCCCCAGCAATGGCGCCAGAAGATGTTGGTCCTAAAGTCTACACCTGACTGCTAAATGGAAAAGCTAGGCCACCTCAAGTTTAGAATGGTTGTTTTTTAAATTTTGTTGGTCAGTTAGAGGGTTGGTTTACCAAGACAAGAGCATGGTTGGGATGGAAAAATGCTACGGATGAGGGTCGTCCTTGGCTGGTGGCACACTAATGATAGACAAGTGAAATAATAGAGGTGAAAAACAAAGGGAAATAAAAAAACACTCAATGAATAATCTACTGCAAGAAGTTTAATACTTAAAATATCATTTCAAGGCATTAAACATGTACCAAAAACACAATTACTCCCACAGGTTGCAATAAAAAAAATCTTCATCAAAGCATAGTTGTTATCACAGGTTTCATATTAATAAAGACAAGTTACATAGTAGCTGAAGGAAAAGAAATGTACTTTGCATAGATCAAATTGTATTCAAGATAAGAAACACATACAAATTTGTACACAAACACACTATCATAAATAGTATCTTCGCCAGGTAGAGATCTTTAGTCCATGTGGAAAATGGGTTTGACCATTTGTTGTATTGATTTCTTTCCCTAAAACCCTAAACCCTCTTAAACATACAAAAACTGCATATTTATCAGAAATGAAGAGGCCCTCGACCAGTGTGGAACTGGGGCTTAACTCTACCACCTTTGTCGTTAAACAACTTATTAACTTAACTAAAAAACACTGCTGGAGTATGTTAATGGATACTCCAAACTTGACTTAACTAAAAGGAGTGATTCTTATCACACATACAAGACCACTTATTATGTCTTAAAGTAAAAGAGTCTTGAACTAAACAATTGAAAATCGCTACTAGCAATGAAACTGGACTGATGCATGCATTGGAGCGAACTAAGATCTGGCAGGAATGACCAAGAGTGACAAAACTAAGTTTTGTATCGATCATGGCATGCACGTGCACTTTCGGAGGCCACTGGAGACAACTAGAAGTGTGGTTGTGTCTTTCCCCTATTCCTGGTTTGGCGCCTCCTTTTAAACCTTTCAAATATGCAATAAATGTGGGTGGGTCAGTTCTAAAATTTGACATTTGGAGATTTCGAAGCACAGAGGATGCATATCCTCCATAGGACAGATCCCCTGAAGTCGTTAACCAACACTAATCACTTATTAACTTGAGATTAGCTTTAACCTTAATAATTTCAGGATTTCGGGGCTCTATGCTTTCTCTGGATTGGAATCTCCCGAAGAAAAAACTGGCGAAGTGACGTGGTGGCCTAATGTCATATGATGTCACAGCTTCAGATGTGTCACATAAGGCGAGTAACACATGTCACTAAAAAATAAGTGGATGATGGGACCCAAATGACCAGAAATGAGTGCCACATGTCACTAAAAAATGAGCGGATGATGGGACCCAAATGACTAGAAATGAGTGCCACGTGTCAAGGCCAGATGGAAGCCATGTGTCAAGGCCAGATGGAAGCCACGTGTCAGGGCCAGATGGAATCCATGTGTCTCCATGGATGTGGTCCCTGTTCTTCGACACTTTTCTTTCTCTGGACCAAAACCTACCAGATGAACGAACTCTCAGAGTGACGTGGTAGTGAGGGCCCACTCCGGCACTTAAGGTCTACGAAACTTTAGCACTTTTCTTGCTCTGGAAAAAAACCTCCCAGATGAAGGAACTCTTAGAATGACGTGGTAGTGAGGGCCCACTCTAGCCCTTCGAGGCTCCAGAACTTTGACACTTTGCTTTGTCTAGACCAAAACCTCCCGGATGAATGAACTCCCAGAGTGATGTGGTAGTGAGGGCCCACTCCAACACTTCGGGGCTCCAGAACTTCGACACTTTGACACTTCAGGGCTCCAAAAATTTGGATATTTGTGCTTTTCGTTAAACCTCACGTGATGTTGAAAACCCTGAATGCATGAAAATCGTCGATCTGAGTGGCCTGTTGGATCTCCATCGTTGCAATTTTAACCTGTCTATTCCCACCATCTGAGCCCTAAATTGGCTGCTTTTGAATTTTTTTGTTCTTCTTTGGATGTTTCATGTGAAAAAAAAGTACTTGGTCGACATGTTGTGAGATCAATAAATGGAAAACACGATGACAAGCATTCCGAACCAAATCATGACATGTAATTATCCTTCAAGAAAAATAGAAACAAAATGCACAAAGACTCAATCAAGAAAGAAATGATAAAAAAACAAGTCACTTAGTAATGGGAAACTGACTTCATCAATTAGAAGTGGAAAAATTTGATGAAGGCATAGGGAAATGAGAGAGGAGGGGTAGGGGTGTAGACCTAGGTTACAACAATATTGATGACGGGTAGAATCGATGCTCTATCCCTGCCTCACTCATGAAGAGGCAGAAGTAGTATTAAATGGTTGTCATGGCCGAGCATGTGGTAGTCATCTATCACAATTGGAAACAACTTATAGTATTGTTCACACCAGTTATTTATGGCCTACGATATTTATGGATTGTATTGAGGTGGTCAAGAAATGCCATCCTTGTCAAGTTTTACGAAGAAGATGTGTGCGCACCCGACTCTCATGTTTCTTGTCATTATCGTCAACCCCTTCACTACGTGGGGGGTATATTTTATGACATGCCACCCAAATTTATCTAGGGGGAATAGTTACATTATAGAGGACATGGAATACTTTACTAAGTGGGATGAATTCATGCTAACATTTGTGAATTATGGTGAAACTTCCACACTTTTCATGTTCAATCAAGTTATTGCTAGGTTTGGGGTTTTGAGGGAGATTGTCACTGACCATGGAAGTCACTTTCATAACTGCATGATGTTAGAGTTAGCATCAAAACTGGGTTTTATATAGGAGCACTCATATCCCTACTATCCTCAGGCTAATGGTCAGGCTGAATCCATCAAGAAATATTTAAAAATGATATTGAGAAGAACGGTCAACTCAAATAGAATTAATTGACACTTGATGTTATATTCAGAATTATGGGCTTACCGAACCTTAGTTAATACTGCAATGACTTTCTCACCTTTTCAAATCATCCATGGAGTTGAGGCAGTCTTTCCAATTGAGTGCGAAATCCCTTCGCCCAAGATCGTTGTTGAGCTCCTCCCGGATACGACTTGGTTTGAAGAACGTCTCATTTACCTTGAACAAATTAATGAGAAGCATCGATATGTGACAATGGAAAATGAAGCACATAAGAAAATATTCAAATCTCAGTATGACTAGGACAAGGATTCCCTGGGGTTAGGTAAGTTCAACCCCATGTGGTACAGTCTATATATCGTGCGATGGGTGTTGGAGAAAGGGTCTTATGAGCTATCTGATTATGAGGGGAATGTAATATCAAAGCTCAAAAATGGTCTCTACCTTAATAAGTACTACGCTTGAGCCTCACGGCTCGAGTACTAGTCCTTTTGTAAATAGTGTTTATTTTTTTACATCACTTTACATTGAAGTTTCATGTTTTTTCATGTTAGTGATTGTTTTTCTTCTGTTGTGTGGCATATTATTGAGGAATCATCAATTTATATTGGATATGTAGACGGTGCCAATCGTGATTATTGAAACTTGGCTTATGCGTCCTGTGTGATTTATTCACCTACTAGTTAGCTTGTGTCTGTTGGAGGTGTGTGTCTCGGAGAAACTACCAATAATGTTGTCAAATATAGCATCATTATTGAGCTTTTACGAGATGCTTTGTGTCATGGCATTCAACCCTTTCACATGTTTTTATATTCTTGGTTGGTGGTCTCACAGTAGAATGGTCTATACCAGATCTGTGATTCGATCTTGTTGTGTCGTTTCCTTATGGTACATATTTTGGAAAAATCATTTGAATTTATTACTTATGAGCATGTTCCTAGGAATGTTAATATGGTAGTTGATTCCTATTCTAGTTATGTTGTAGACTGGCATTTGTCTCATTAATCGCATAAGCACATATTTCACACATGTAAATATTTACCATTTGCTAGTAAAAATACAAAAATAATGCATATATGTGTGTGTGTGTGTGTGTGTGTGTGTCCAAAAAGAGGTCCATGATACAAAAGTTTGGGATAATAGCCCCAAATATATATGAATACAAAATGGTTCTCTCAACACATAATAGTCTAGGCCTGATGTCGGTGAACCCTTTCATAACAAAGTACAACATTCCCTAGACGTCAGAACATACAGACCCATGTCCAAGTTACTCCTACTACATGACGTTGCATCCCTACGGGAAGGTCATCTATAGTGGCCATGGGAATGGAATGTGCCAGGGCCTCCAAGTTCCTGCCCACTCTCTGTAATGTGCTCACCGCATCCTTGTTGGGCCCGACATCCTCTCTCCCGAACATGACCTATATTACTTGACATGGAACCACCTTGTTTGGTGGACATGACCTATATTACTTGACAAGGATCTTCGCATGTTGAAATTTATGCTTTGATTCATTTGTATTCTGAGTGTGGGAATGCCTACCTCAGTCATGATATATTATTGTACTGTACTTCCTTGTTTGTTGGCAGGTTTCCGACCGACTGTTCCATGTTCCCTATACACACTCGACAAAGTATTTCAGCTATCACTATGTTCTAACTTCATACTTTGGGGGGATCTCTCTTACACATTATTTTCATCATCCATATGATTGTTAATGATGTAAACCTATCTGTTGCCTTCAGAGGGGTTAGAAGCCTGAATTCCTGAAGAAAGAATGGAAAAAAACAGATGTTGAGTCAGTGTTTCCAAGACACTTGTTGTGTCTTCAATATGTTCAAAGAGATGTTCAACCCGGAAATCCTTCTATTGCATCAGCCATTTCTGTAGTCCTTAAGCCTTCTATTGCATCGACCATCCCTGAGTCAGTCCTGAATCACTTGTTACTCTAATCTACTTCAAATCTTGTTACCCATTTCATGTCATTAATGGTGGATACATTAATGCCCTCCTGTGACGAGTCTCTTCCTGTCGACTTCAACTCATTATCCAGGATGTTAAGCCCTAATATTGGCTCATTACCCCTTAATTGGGGCATATTAGATTAGTAATGTTATTTATTACCCCTTAATTGGGGCATATTAGATTATCAATGTTATTTTATTTATGTCAGCTTTAAGCCATTAGTTGTAATTATACCTCCTAGTCTCCTATATATACCAAGGAGACATTTTCATTTTGAATCATCTGGTACTTGAACATTTAAGTGGGGTAAAAGGAGGTTGCCCCCTCGAAGAGGCTTATTATCTGAAATTATCTCTTTTTCAAGGCGTTGAGTAATTTTCCTGAGGTTTTTCTATACTATATTGATGTTTGTTTCATAACATATGGTATCAGAGCTCAAGGTCTTGGGGTTTCGCTGCTACATCTGAGACACCGTGGCATTTTCGCTATAACTTCTTTTTCTACAATGTTTCAGAAGGAATGGCTTGGAGGATATTTAGTATATGGATCAAGGTACGTTGGGTTCAAAAATCAGCTCCTGAAGCCTTACACTTTCGGAGATATAGCCTGTACAAGATAGGGTTCCGGAATCATCCTGAAATGAGTCATTGCGTAATTTTCGCTATAATAAATTTTCTATAACGTTTCAGACACTGAACTCTGAGGAAATTTAAAGAAATTAGTAATGTATCTATGGTAAAATTTTCCACTTCTGGGTCATCTTAAATTTGTAGATACACCCTGTGTAAGATAGGGCATCTGACTAGTCCTATTGACTAGTCTCAAGAAGGTGTTCTAGGTAAAAAAATCATAACTTCTTCCTAGAGTATCCAAATTATGTGGGACTAGTTGCATTGGATCTTGGACAGTCTGTAGTATTTTTGGTGTGAGTTTCAAAATTTTATATAAATTATTTTGTGCGGGGCACACTATACAAGTGAGATCTCCTGGAAAGGCCAAAAATCGGCAAGTTGTGGGGAAGTTACCGTAAATTCCACTTGGCACATCCAATTTTGATCAGACCTATGGCATTGCAGAGAATAAATATCAGAGAAATACATAAGAGAAAGTTTCATACCCAAAAGGGACAAAAATTGGGAGATACAACAAAAGGAATATTGTCTAGTAGAACCGCCTCAAAATCAAGGTTCAAAAGTGATACTTGGCCAACATGCCACCCAAAAAGGGAAATTCTACACCAAATAAGCCTCCAGAAAATCCTACTTGGACTCTTGATGAAGGTGAAGAAATGCGTAGGGACATAAATGAACTACAAAATAAGATGGATTCAATGGAAGCTAAGATGGATTCAATGGAAGCTAAGTTGGCTACTAAGATGGATTCAATGGAAGCTAAGTTGGATACTAATATAGATGGTTTAAAAGGGGAGATCATGGAAGTATTGAAAAATTTCGTAACAGAGAAGACACCTGAAAGTGAAAATGCATCCCATGAAATTCATGATGTGGACA
>ML778030.1:2317756-2428895 GCA_009831015.1 Picea engelmannii
AACACTTGTCTCAAGGGGAGGGGCATGTTAAGCCCTAATATTGGCTCATTACCCCTTAATTGGGGCATATTAGATTAGTAATGTTATTTATTACCCCTTAATTGGGGCATATTAGATTAGTAATGTTATTTTATTTATGTCGGGTTTAAGCCATTAGTTGTAATTATACCTCCTAGTCTCTTATATATACCAAGGAGACATTTTCATTTTGAATCATTTGGTACTTGAACATTTAAGTGGGGTAAAAGGAGGTTACCCCCTCAAAGAGGCTTCTTATCTGAAATTATCTCTTTTTCAAGGCATTGAGTACTTTTCTTGAGGTTTTTCTATGCTATATTGATGTTTGGTTCATAACACAGAAGTTATACTTAGAAACTAATTGGTACCTTGGAACTTGCATGCCTCAATGGCAGGTTTCCTCACGTTCGACAGTGGGCTTTCATTATTGATCCTTGATCGGGAGATTATGTCGAGTGTTCGACTTCAGCTCATTAATTCACATTCGTTGGATTGCACTAGTGTACCTTGGAAGTCATTGAAATTAATGGTGATTTCCCTTGCACTTGTTAACGGTATACACTAATGACTGATAATCAAGTGGTTTCTACCATGTTTGACTTCAACACATGTATTCACATGGTTAGATTCGTACTATAGAGTGGTGGAGATGAAGACCGTGAATCTTTTCTCAAAGATTCAGGTTGGGTTGGAGTATATTCAGTTTGTACTGTTACATAGATCCACATTGTATGTATCGTGGCTATGTTCAAATTTGTGTCTTTAACACATAGATCCACTGTGTATTTTTGGTGGCTATGTTCATATTTGAGTCATAATGGCATGGATCCACAGTGTATGTTTGGTGGCCATGACCTCTATTACTTCACATATATCTTTGCATGTCGGCATTTATGCTTTGAGTCATTTGTATTCTGAGTATGGGAATGCCTACCTTAGTGATGATATATTATTGTATTGTATTTCCTTGTTTGTTGGCAGGTTTCCGACCGACTGTTCCTTGTTCCCTACACACACTCGACAAAGTATTTAAGCTATCACTCTTTTCTAACTTCATACTTTTGGGGGCTCTCTGTTACACATTATTTTCGTCATCCCTATGATTGTTGATGATGTAAACCTATCTATTGCCTTAAGAGGGGTCAAAAGCCTGAATTCGATAACAAAGTTGGCGACTCCACTGGGGAATGAATTGTTTCCCTAGTTTGTATTGCTTTCTTGATTTGATTGCTTGGCTTCTATTTTCTGAGTCAGTGGGAGATCCAGCTTGACTCTATGACTGTTAAACTTCAGTGGAAAACCTTCTTAATTTTTGATTTTTTCCATTTTTGTTTGATTTCCACACCCTACCTGTTTAGACTAGTGCGGAAATTCTACATCCTACCCATAGTTGGCCTGTGACGATGAAGTATTTACGCACTGTGTTAGGCTTCTAGCCTGCAGTGATTGTGAAAAAAAAAATTTTTTGGTGGTTTTCCCTACCTAGATCTATGACATGGTCCTGGGGTGGTTTGTTGGGTCTGGTTATAGTCTGCTTGACAAAATTTGAATATGCTTTCAGCCATATTTGCCTTATTTTTTTCTTTGTTTGTTTTTGAAAGATTTGGTCTCTTGATTTGAGTGTCTTTCAGTTACAAAGCATTGTTTTTCTTTAGAATTGTTTAGTGAAAGAATACTTATTTTTCTGAATGAATTGTGTTAAAAGAGAAACTTAGTTTGGGTTGTTTTTGTTTTGAAGTGATTTGCTATTGATTTTAGTGTCTCTTTGAAACAAAATTTTTTGATTTCTTGCTTTATATTAGATTTGGGGGCATCCTTGCATGTTTCTTGGCATTTTTTGGTCTTAAATTCTGAAAATTTCCCCCCTTCATGGCCAGGGGGGGGCATGAATCATGTATTGGTGTACAGTCTATTTTGTTCATTTCTTGAGAATCTTGATATTAATCAGTTTAATGAAATTTTGGGACATTGCACATTTGGGAATGATAAATGTTTTCTCCTTCTCGTAGCATAACTTTCATCGAAATGAAAAGATTGCATCTTCATCTCTTTGCATAAATTTCGAGTCGGTCAAAACACCATATTGTCCACACCATTTTTTCCTCTTGAGTAACAACAACCTTAAAAATAAAGAGCTTATAAAAATCAATTAGACATTTTATATTTTCTGGTAGTAAACCTACATTAGATTAGTTGTAAGGCTTTGGAATAGGCGTGAAAGATAACTTTCCAAAGCTACAAATAAACATAGAATCTTGAGTTAGGGAGTGGTGAAATCCACTTATTACATTTTGTCCTAGGAAGCCCTTCTAACACAAGGGTCAATCACGAGGTTGCATTGAGACTGGCAGAGTTACTCACCCTGCTTTGTTGATCTTGGTGTAGAGATTGCACGTATTATGGGGGTCGCTTGAAAGGTATACCCAAAATGATGAATGGAAGCCTTTTGAGTTGATTTTGGGCTAGATACCCTGCCCTTGCACGTGGATCAGACTGTCGACTATTTCCCCAGGCATCACTATAGTATTTGGTAACCTTAGTGGCCTATCTCTTTAGGGTATTTACACGAGGTGACTGTGGAGGGGCAAGTCTTCACGGTACCTGGAATCGACGTTGGCCAAACTCACTCGGGCTCCTTGGAGGGTATACCCATGATTATGTGTGGGAACTTGCACCAGGGTGTAAGTCTGTTAAGCAGGTTGTCAATGTAACTTTTCCACCCACTCTATCTCAGCCCCTTCTTACTTTGTACCTGCGACATTGGATTTCATCACCAACTAGTGTGCTCATTGTGAGAAGGTTTTGTTTGCTTGTTTGCTTACTAGATTTTTAGCGTGTTTTGTTTGTTCTCCCTAGAAAACTCTAGGTTGGATATTTATATAATGGAATTCGTTCCCGGAACGAACAATGAATGAACCCTTGTTCTAGGGGAACCTTTTGTTTTTCCTTCTTATGAGAGCATTGGTCCTCCTCACATTACTACTTTGAGCCTTCTAGTTCTCACGATTGGATTACTGGTATGGTTGTTTTTCACTCAGGTAATCCCGAATGCAGTTAGTGCTTCAGTAAGCACTTCCCCCCAAGAACATCAACCTCATGATGATCCTTCGCCTTCTTCACCAATAAGATCTTCTTCGCCGAATGAAAACTCTAAAGCTAGTAACTCGGTGGATAAGAAGAAGAAGAAAAGGAAGAATAAGAAGAAGAAAAACAAACAAGGATCTAAACTTCCAACCACTACTGAACATGTTGGAAAGAAACCAGTTACTATTAATCATGCTGGGAGTGTTGATGATGCCAAGATCACCCAAACAACCTGTAAGCCCAAGCACCCTTGCAGGCTTTGTAAGGGTATCCATTTTCTTAAGGATTTCCCTAGTCTATCCAAGGTTATAGAAGCATGGTCTACACACCCTCGCCAACCCATGTCGTCAGCCTCTGAACAACATGTTGATGACCTCCTGTCAACTAGCCAAGATACTATTGGGAAGAAGAAAAGTAGAGTCAAGTTCTCGTGTATGTTATGCAAAGGGAGTCATCTAACTCACCCTTTCCCTCATATGGATGAAGCCTCGAAATTGCTGGAAGACATGACTGTTTCACAGCCCCAACTTCTAGCTGCTTGTCGCAAGATTACTCTCAACCCCCCTGTAGTTGATGGAATGATCAATCCGCCCCTTTGTTGGTCAGTCTGGTTGATCATGTAGTCAATCTGGTCACATCCTTAGTTGAACCAGTTGACAAAGTGGTTGATTCGATCCCATCCTCGGTCAATCCCACTCTCCCGCTAGAGAGTGAAACCCAAGCGGTCGATATGTTTCCACCCATCGACCCCATTCTCCCCTTGGAGAATGAAACCCAAGTGGTCGATATGATCTCATCATCGATTGATCCTACTCTCCTTCTAGAGAGTAAACCCGATACTGCCCATGTTTTTCACGTTGATACAAAATCTACCATGATGGGGGGCATTCCTCCTTCTCCCGTGGTACCCCCTCCAAGTAATGAGGCCATCCTTTTTAATTGGGGTGTGCTAATTAGACCTCATCTTCCCTCTCACATTCCTTTCTAGATTCCAGTACAAGTTTGTGGTCGGGACATTCCTCAGATGTTGATAGATGAAGGTGCATCCATTAGTATTTTGTCCTCTTTTGCTTGGCAAGCTTTGGGTTGTCCTCATCTTTCCCCGATTACGTGGAATCTGTTAGCTTTTAACAGAAGAACCAGTCAACCTTTAGGGACCCTTCCTCAATTTCCTGTAACTTTAGGAAGGAAAACTGTCTTTATTGATGTCATGTTAGTCCAAGACCCCTTGGATTTCACTTTACTCCTTGGGTGGGATTATGTTTATGCCATGAAATCTATTGTGTCCACTCTTTTTTGTGTGATATCTTTCCCTCACGATGGAAGAACTATGACTATTGATCAACTTTCATTCATCAGTTCTAACTGGATTACCTCCCTAAATGGTTCTTATATGTAGATGGTATCACCCCCACCACAGGTCAATTATGTGGTGTTGTCTCCCATGACTTCAGCTTCTGATGATTTGGATCCAGTAGTTGACATGGTGATCTCTTTGATAAGGATTTTAGTGTTTGATCTCTTTACCCCTATCACGGCCCTCGACATGTGTTCCTTCCAGAGTGTGTTTCTTCCATCAAGTGAAGATCTCTTGGAGGCCATGACCGAGTTTTGTTCCTTGACATGGTGTCCTTCTGGAGCATTGTCCTCCTGGAAGTCGTGATCTAGAAGAGAGCTTTGAGCATGGTTTTATGATTTCAAGCTCGTTAAAAAATGAATCCATCTGTGAGGATAGTTTTCACTTCTCTATAGCAACCTCGTTAAAAAATGAAACAGAGATCACGAGGATATTTTTCACGTCTCTGTAGCAACCTCATTAAAAAATGAAACAAAGATTACGAGGATAGTTTCTCGCCTCTCTGTAGCAACCTCGTTAAAAAATGAAACATAGCTTACGAGCATAGTTCCCTTTTCTGTGTCAATCTCATTAAAAAATGAAACATAGGTCTGGGGATTGAACCTAGATACTCGAGCATAGTTTTTTGTTCGTGTGTCAAGCTCGTTAAAAATGAAACAAATTGTTCCCCCTCTCTATTTGAGTCAAGTCCTTCATCTAGTATTTGAAGCTTCATTTCATTTTTGTCGTTGGACAAAACGAAGCTTGGGGGGCATTTGCTTCCAGTATCTAGACTTCATCCTGAAGTTGAGCCGCTAGCTTCTTAAACTGGTGGCTAAGTACCATCCATGTGTTATGCGTTGGCAAGTCACAAGCATAGTTTTCACTTTGGTTCAAGCTTGTGTAAAAATGAAAACACCTACCTCAAGCAAAGTTTCCTCTAGTTGAAGCTTGTGTAAAAATGAAACCAGGTCCAAGCATAGTTTTGTTTAGTTTTTAAGCTTGTGTAAAAATAAAATCTATCCCAAGCATAGTTTTGTTTTGTTTTAAATCTTGCGTAAAAATGAAAACAATACCAAGCTTAGTCTTTGTTCTTTCTCATGCTCGTAAATACATGAGAATAAGTTACCGATATTAGTCTTTGTTCTTTCTCATGCTCGTAAATACGTGAGAATGTAATCGAGTATGCTTTTATCACTTTTTTGGACTCGTAACGGTTACACAAAAAAGGAACCACCTGGAGTCACCTTTAATCTCTTTTCAGACTCTCTAAACATGAAAAGTTTGTTGAGCGACCTTGTTCTTTTCATGCTCATTAAAGTATTTGAAGAAAATGTTTGTTGAGCGATATTTTATCTCTTTTTCAGTCTCATCAGACTACTTTACGAAAAAGGAACCGAGAGAGTTCTCTTTAAGTGTTTTTCAAACTCGCTAAACATGAAAAACCCTCGAGTTTTCTTTCTTTGGACTTGTTAAACAAACATCAACAGACCCATATGGGACCAAACCACTCCTTATTAGGGTTCGTTAAACATAATCTAAGGGAATCATTCGAAGGATGAACTTACATCAACAAGAATATGTTATCCTCCTCAAGCTTGTGTAAAAATAAAGAGGTACTCACCAAAGAAGGTGGGGGGAAATTTGGGAAAGAAATGTATCTAAAGCTGTATTCTATGGAAGAGTCACTTATGAACATGACACCCTTTCACTTGCTTTGTGTCTAGGTTGGAAAATCCACTTGTCTCTTGATCATACTCCTTTATAAGATTACAAATTGGTCTGTGATCCCTATTGTTGATTTAGTGTTTCCAAGACAGTTGTCATGTCATCAATAAGTTCAAAAAGATGTTCAACCTGGAAATCCTTCTATTGTGTCGGCCATTTCTGTAGTCCTTAATCCTTCTATTGCATCGGCCATCACTGAGTCAGTCTTCATTCACTTGTTACTCTGATCTACTTCAAATATTGTTACCCGTTTCGTGTCATTGATGGGGGATACATTAAGACCCTCCTGTGACGCGTCTCTTCCTGTCGACTTCAACTCATTATCCAGGAGTTAGACTTAGAAACTAATTGGTACCTTGGAACTTGCATGCCTCAATGGTAGGTTTCCTCACTTTCGGCAATGGGTTTTCATTATTGACCCTTGATCGGGAGATTCCGTCGAGTGTTTGAATTTAGCTCATTAATTCACATTCGTTGGATTGTACTAGTGTACCTTGGGAGTCATTGACTTTAATGGTGATTTCCCTCACACTTGTTAATGGTATACACTAATGACCGGTAATCAAGTGGTTTCTACCATGTTCGACTTCAGCACATGTATTTGCATGGTTAGATTTGTACTATAGAGTGGTGGAGATGAAGACCCTGAATCTTTTCTCACAGATTCAGGTTGTGTTGGAGTATATTCAATTTGTACTGTTACATAGATCCACATTGTATGTCTCATGGTTATGTTCAAATTTGAGTCTTTAACACATAGATCCACAGTGTATTTTTGGTGGCTATGTTTAGACTTGAGTCATAATGGCATGGATCCACAGTGTATCTTTGGTGGCCATGACCTGTATTACTTGACATGGATCTTCACATGTCGGCATTTATGCTTTGAGTCATTTGTATTCTGAGTATGGGAATTCTTACATCAATGATGATATATTATTTTACTTTATTTCTTTGTTTGTTGCCAGGTTTCCAACCGATTGTTCCTTGTTGCCTACACACACTCGACAAAGTATTTCAGCTATCACTCTGTTATAACTTCATACTTTAGGGGGCTCTCTGTTACACATTATTTTCGTCACCCTTATGAACATTAATGATGTAAGCCTATCCTTTTTCTTTAGAAGGATCAATAGCCTGAATTCCTAAAGAAAGAAGGGAGAAGAACTTTCCCTAAGAGAAGAAGTTGTATTTTCCTTTGAAAAAACCCTATTAAGGAGGATTTCCGCAGGCTTCTTTATATGCAGGGTGTGGAAATGCTTGATTTATGCATCTTTCTCTATATATAGGTTGCGGATTTTCTGCAGGTTTCTCTATATCCAAGGTGCGGTGGCCTTTGTATGTGGGAAAAATGAGCGTCTTCTCGATGCTTCTAGAAGGAGAAGCTTCTATGGTGAGGTCGCCTCCGAACGGTTTGGATCTTACTTGCTTTCATGATTTAGTGGGATCATCCTAACCTCCTCACCTTATCCTCTTCAACTTACAAAAGGAGAGGAGCTCTCATGGAGAAAGTTAGCTTGATTGGGTTGGAAAGTTCTTGAGCCTTTGAGATTAGAAATTTGGCTTGAGATTTTTAGCTTGGTATGTTGGCTTTGAGATTTGCTTTGTCAAGATAGATTGTGAGTAGCTATCTGATCCATGGTCTCAGAATCCTTGGAGCAAGAAGTGTGTGGGAAGCAGGGAACCATTGGAAGGAACCTAACAACATCAAGGCATTTGGTTGTATCTTTCTTCCACATTCTTTAATACATATATAATTTTATTTCCTATATGAATGCTATTTGTCGATATTGTATGATTCCTTGATCACATACATAGTTTCATATCAAATACTCTGTTATTCTTGTCTTCATTGGCTTGTGATTATTTTCATATATTTCTTATAAACCTCATGACAGAGCTTGGATTGCATTGGCGAAGTTGGATCTTCAATATTTAAAATGTATGTTCTAGATCCATTTCTCATTTGATAATTGAAAGATAAGTAAAGAGTAGTGTATTGTCTTGTTTTGTTATAGATCTAGGTGGATCTAGGGGGATTGATTTGTGTCCGCACTTAACAATTAGCCCGATAACATATATATGTGTGTGTGTGTGTGTCCAAAAAGAGGTCCATGATACAAAAGTTTGGGCTACTAGCCCCAAATATATATGAATACAAAATGGTTCTCTCAACACATAATAGTCTAGGCCTGATATCGGTGAACCATTTCATAACAAAGTGCAACATTCCCTAGACGTCGGAACATAAAGACCCATGTCCAAGTTACTCCTACTACATGACGTTGCATCCCTACAGGAAGGTCATCTATAGTGGCCATGGGGATGGAACGTGCTAGGGCCTCCAAGTTCCTACCCACTCTCCGTAAAGTCCTCACTGCATCCTTGTTGGGCCTGACCTCCTCTCTCCCTTGACGGTTGTGTAGTGGAACACCTATCGGTCTCACCAGTTTTCTCTCTACACATTTAAAGGAGCACGTGTTAATACTACGGATCTCACCAAAAAGAAAGAATGATTTTATTTGTACATATAGTATATAATCAAAAAATAAAAATTAAATAACATAAAATAAAATTTACCTACATCCTCAGGAGGAATGATGACGTGAGGATCGTGGGTATAGTCAATCTCGACATATGAATAGTCCTCGATAAATGGGACCTGAAATTGCGACCATGAAAATAAGTGATCTGAAAATGAAAGGGTTTACTAATAAAATTTGCAAGTTAAGTTTATGTATTTAAAAAAGCACCGGATCGATAAGAATGAGATACATAAACTTATGAATATTATGTTGAATTAAGAATTATTAAGTTCATAAATTAAAGAAGGAAGAACAACAACAAGAGAGAAATAGAGACATGAGAAGTTTAATAACAGAGTTCACCAAGGTGTGGCTACATCTCTGGGTCCTGCTTCCAGTGGTGACCTCTTTATTTCTCTTCTCTGAATGCTCAATTACATCAACAAGATGATTACAATATGCTGCAAAATAACTATGCATTTTTTGTACATAACCTCCATGATCAGATGTGAAAGACCTCACCAAAATCCTCTCTTGAACGACCTCAAAAGGCTTCTTACAACATGAGAACCGAAAAATGATCTCTCTTCCAAAAGCTTTCTCTCCACATCCCTGCAAAAAAATTATTGTCTTTTGATGGCACACAGGCCTAGTTTATGTCGAAAAAAAGAGTCGGGGGTTGAATCCCAACTTCCCCCCAAGATCTGGCCTCAATCGGGGCTCCATATCATCAAAAAATGGCAAACATCCATTAAAATCAGGCTGATTAATACAAAAAATCCATTTCCAAAATAAAAAACCCACTTTGGCACCAAATATGTGCCCGCGCCCCTTTTTCTCAGGCTCTTGGTCATGTGCAAGGCCATGTGGTCGATGCATGGTCCAAGTTTCACTTCACCCCCTGGTCTTTAGGTCCTGGTCACATAATAGTCATGTGGGCTAGCCCTCACCGATCGAGGCTTATCCCCAAATATCTGCGCCATATCACTTTAAAAGTTTTAAATGCCACATGTCTTAATAAGTCACACATGCGCCCTATTGGTTAGCATGGGTAGTTAGGACGTTACTTTCTTGGGAGGTCAGGAGGTCAATTCCCACGGAGGCCAAACAAATTTTTGACCCAGCCCTAATTGGCCTGATCTGGGGTGCCACGTGGAACCACTGGATTTGGCCACGTGTCACTACCAGATTGTATTGTACAACTGAGTCACCATGTCTAGTCAACCTACACAGTCATCTTTTCGTATGCCATGTTGCTTCCCTGTCATCCTACATAGTCATCACCATATTCCACGCCACTGCCATGCATCAACCTGTCAATGGGCCACGTCACGTATGGATTTCCACGTCAGCATCTATATAGTCCACGTGTAAAATCCATACCGTGCCAACTCATCCCTGAAAATGACAAAAATTCCTGACACATGTCACACTCTAGTGTTTCCACATCATCATGTTGATGTCATCAGTTGACTTTGACCTATTTACTTTGATTTTTTTTTCCCATTTGGGAAAAACATCAAACTGTGATACCTTTCACATACAGACTGAGATTTTTGATCTATTTATGCCACCAGAAAGATTGCGAAGACCACTTCACAATGGTGTAGATTTCATGAGAATTGGAGAAATTTTATTTTTTAGCATGTCGAGATCCTCCTGGATCAAACCTCCCCACTCAAAGCTTTTGGACCACCAAAATCCTGGTTTTACTTAGGTAGAAAGTGAGAGTATTTCCTCCTCAATTGTCCAGTATCATCCATCCTTTCTACTTGGAAAATAATCACCTAACTAACCACTACAAACATGAAAACTTAAATATCATTGTTTATCAAAGTAATCATCCCATCTATTACATAATCATCTACATTATTTGTTGCATTTAGTAGCCATACACCATTGAATAACAACGAACTAAACAACAATATTGAATATGCAAGTGAGAATGAAAAAACATGCTTTCTCTTATGAACAGGAATAGTAACCAAAGTATGCATCTGAACCTCATGATTGTTAGAAACATACTTAACCATTTCATGTTTAGCATCACTTTCTTTCTGATTTGTTACAGACATAATTGTTAAAATATTGCTTGCATTTACCATTCTTTTAACTGCCCTGTAGTTGCAAAACATCTATTGATTTTCATGCGATGAGCACAAACAATGCACTCTTTCTCATCTTTGTTGAGGCAATATTTATTTTCCTCCCTGTAGAAGATGGATTTTCTATCATAAAGGTATGGGCTTCCTAAGAATATTTCACATATGTCCAGTGGCACTATATCAAGATCTACTTAATCAACATACTTAGAATTGATTGCAAACTTAATTTTACATTGCTTGGTTACTTGAAAATTATTATCACCACATATCCATCCCAATGGATATGGTCTAGGATGTGTCTTAGTTTCAAGTCCCAAATTATTTACAACCTCTTCACTTATTATATTGGCTTGTGATCCATTGTCTACAATAGTATCAACTTTAACATTTTTTTTATGACTCTTATGTGGAAACATTCATTCCTTTTACACTCATCATTTACAACATTTGAATTAGAAGAGCTAGTACTTGCAACATAAGTTATACCTCAGATTCCCATAGCTAAAATTTTAGTCTCATCATCTGAGTCTGATCCCAGATCCACTTGAACGATTCGTTCTCCCTTGATTGGCATACTTCTTTGGCTTCAACTCAGGATGTAAGATCCAACAATGATATTCATCATGGCCTTCCTTCTTGCAATGCTTGCAAGTAGGCTTATCCTTTTTCATTGTGGTTGTCTTCTTCTCTTTCTCTTTTCTTTTCCCTGAATCCTTTCCTTGTAAGGCATCTGTAGAAACACTATCACTAACATTCCTTTTACCTGATTCAATGTGAATGGATTGTACACACACTTCATCAAATTTAGAAGGATTTAACATAAGAATAGTATGCTTGAGATAAGAATGTATACCACCAATATATTTTAGAAGAATATCCTTTGTATATAAAGGAATACCCAATATAAATTATTTCTTACGAAATTCTTGAGTATATTATTGTACATTTTGACCTTTATTTTTCTTTAAACTTTGCCAATTCATCATTTCTTGTTGCATGTATGCTAATGGATAGAACTATTTCTTCAATGCAGTAACAAAATCATTCCAGGAAGAGATTATTTTACCACTTTTCTTGAGATCATATTTAGTTTTGTTTTCCCACCATATGAGATTTGTGCCTCCCAATTTGAGACTAGCAATTTGGATCATTGTTTCATCATCAACAATCCTTTGTATTCTTCAATAGACTTCAAGTCGTCTAACCCAATGATCTAGCTTTTCTACATTTAATTCACTATCATAAGTGGGTAATTCAAATTTTACATCAATCTTTAATAAAGGCAATTCAAAATAATGATGTGTTTTTTTAGGTTGTTTATCCTTGGAGGAATGTACACTTTATTCATTTGTAGATGATGAGGATGAAGGGGAAGAAGGCTCTGAAGGTCCACCACCTCCAACTCCTCCTTTTGCTCTTACTGAAAATTCACCTTCTTTAACCTTTGGAATTCTTGGAATTCTTCATTTTCCTCTTTCCTGGTAAAGTTTCTCTACCATGGCTTTCATTGATTGAAAAGACTTGAAGAAAACATCCTCAAATGTATAAGGACCTAGCTTCCTTGGTGAAAACATATTCTATTTACGAGGTATTTTTTGAATCTATGGATTAAAAGGCTCAAGTTGTCCTTCTCCTCGCTTGAGTTTGGCTCTGGTGAGAATCTAATGCTTGCAATTCCTGTCAAACCTTAAAAACCAAATGCTCTAATACCAAAAACTTGATCTGAAAACGAGAGGTTTTACTGACAAACTTTCCAAGTTAAGTTTATGTATTTAACAAAGCATCGGATCAATAAGAATGTGATACATAAACTTATGAATATTATATGGAATTAATTATTATTAAGTGAAGAAATTAAAGAAGGAAGAATAGAAAAAAGAGAGAAATAGAGACACGAGAAGTTTGATAATGGAGTTCACCAAGGTGTAGCTACATCTCTGGGTCCTGCTTCCAGTGGTAACTTCTTTATTTCTATTCTATGAATGATCAATTAGATCAACAAGATGATTACAAACTACTGCAAAATCATTATGCATCCGTTGTACATGAACTCCATGATCAGCTGTGAAAGACCTCACCAAAATCCTATCTAGAATGGGCTCAAAAGGCCTCTTACAACATGAGAACCGAAAAATGGTTTCTCTTCCAAAATATTTCTCTCCACATCCCTGCAACAAAATTATTGTCTTTTGATGGCACACAGACCTAGTTTATGTAGAAAAAAAGAGTTGGGGGATGAATCCCAACTTCCCCCGAAGATCTAGCCTCAATCTGGGCTCTAGATCCTCAAAAAATGGAAAAAATCCATTAAACTCAGGTTTGATTCATACAAAAAATCCATTTCCAAAGTCAAAAACCCACTTTGGCACCAAATATGCGCTTGCGCCACTTTTTCTCAAGATCTTGGTCATGTGGAAGGCCATGTGGCTGGAACCTGGTCCAAGTGTCATCGTACCCCCTAGTAACTTAGGTCTTGGTCACATAACAGTCATGTGGGCTAGCCCCCGCTGACCGGGTCTTATCCCCAAATATCCATTCCATTTCACTTTAAAAGTTTTAAATGCTACATGTCTTAATAAGTCACACATGCACCCTGTTGGTTAGTGTGGGTAGTTCAGACGTTGCTTTCTTGGGAGGTCGATTCCCACGGAGTCCAAACAAATTTTTGACCCTACCCTAATTGGCTTGATCCAAGGTGCCACGTGGCACCACTGGATTGGGCCATGTGTTACTGTCATATTGACTTGTACAACTGAGTCACCCTGTCCAGTCATCTTTTCATACACCACATCACTTCCCTGCATAGTCATCACTTTACACCACATCACTCCCATGAGTCAACTTGTCAATGGGCCACATCACATATGGACTGCCACGTCAACGTGAGTACAATCCACTTGTCAAATCCATACCATGCCAAATCAGCCCTGAAAATGCCAAAAATGCCTGACACGTGTTACACTCTGGTGTTTCCATGTCATCATGATGTCATGCTGACATCATTAGCTGTACTACTGACATCATCAGTTGACTTTGACCTATTGACTTTGATTTTTTTTTGTCTATTTTGGAAAAACTTCACACTACAATAACTTTCATATACAGACTCGAATTTTCGATCCATTTATGCCACTGGAAAGCTTGCGACGAGCACTTCACAATGGTGTAGATTTCATGATCATCAAATGGGTTAGACATTTTCCCTCCTCGTATGCAAGCCAACAACTAAATCCATTGGACCATGGTAGGCCATGGTCATAAGTGTCCTAGAATAATAGTCTTGGGGCTCATCATAGACACCCTCTCAAAGAATAATGTACATAGGATGCTACCAAACCCAAGTTTGTTGGTCTTCCACAACTTGTAGTCAGTAAGTTGAGCCATCATGCATGAAATCATCGTGGAAATATAGTCGAACATAGTAGGTCTCAAACACTCGATACTATGTTTCATTTGAGACCGTGATGCTAGATGTAAATATTTTGACCCCACGATGCGAGTTATGGTGTATAGTATCAACTTTAAGCTCAGGTTGGTGATTTTTTTGATTGGCACTTATAATCTCATTTTCTCTGTTCCATCCTCGCATAAATAATTGATATAGTCATTGATGGTTTGACCACCTCGTCCACGGGTTATGAAGTTGGGCACTTCACCTCTTCGGGACAAACTAGTGATAAAGTATATGTCCTCAACTGTGATGGTCAAGGAATGTCCACCAAACATGAATGATTCTGCATCGAGGTGCCAGTAGTCAATGAGAAGGTTTAGAAATATTTTTTGTTCTCTCATGCCACCAATTTGGAAAAATTTGTACATGCCACATGCTCATGCTCACGTATTCTCCGGTGGACAAACATCTTGCCCAAAAATTCAAAGGAAAAGAGAGTTAGTCCTTTATTTTTAAAACTAAATATAGTCATCCATGGATTTATTTGATAAGAGGAGCGGATATACATGCCCAGTTTTTATACCAAATGCGTAAATCTATGCATCACTTTAAGGAAACCCATAAACGCATAGATACGTGAGCAAAAATGGAGGGATAACCCTCAAATTTTCATGAAAATTTAAAATTAAAAGGACGAAAATGAAGATAATGGGATGAGCACCTACTTTGTCCAAATGACTTGTGTTTTTGTTGCTCCAATCTCTCATAATCTCCAAGTGAAGTTTTAAGGGTTTTTCCAATTTTGGGTTAATTTTAGTTTAATTGGTGAAAATGAAATGGTAAAATGGTAAAAATGGATTTATACATACAATTTTAAAACCCACTTTCCATTATTTTTATTTTTTCCATTAACTAAACTAATGTCAAACTATGTTGTAGTGTTGTGGTTGCCATAAAAGGTTTATAAATCTATATTTTGGGTACTTGTTGATCCTTTAATCGATTGACTGGGTATTTTCAGGACTCTGGTAGGTGATGTTTCCATGTAACTGGAATTTAGAGTAGGTTTCACACACCTCCAATATTTGCATTGGCAATTGCCATTACCACTTTAACCTAGGGTTGATCCCATTAACTTATGACCTAATCCTTTCTTTCTGCTCAGAATGTCGTTTCATTGATGGTAGAGCCTACCTTCCATGGGCACCCTAGTTTAGAACCCCTTTTCTATTCTAGTGCTCATGCTACAAGATTTTTGTTAGGATTGGGAGTCTTATTTATTCCCTCCATGACATTGCATATGAACTTAATTCTTCTTACTCAATCTTATTTTGGATATTACCTACAGGACTCCGTCCATTATGGAGTCTCAGATAAGCTATTTTTCAGACTTCTTAAAAATGAAAAGATGGTCGAGTGAGATTGTTTTATTTCACACTTGTTAAACACATTTGAAAGGATGTTTATTCAGTGAAATTTTACCCTTTTTTTTGGATCGAATGGACTAATTATGAAAAAACAATACTCTAGTCAACTTTGACTAGAAGAGTTCTCCTTAGTATTGTTTTACACTTTTTCGAGGTTGGGAGACTAAATTTACAAAAAAGAACATGAGGTTAAGTTCCAATTTCATTTCATATTGATTGCTCATGCCTTTAGGCCTAATGTTCGCTTCAATATGTTGTTGTTGAACCCATTGCTTATGCATTCCTATAAGTTCCTAGCCTTGCAATTTATGCCTTTCGACTCGACACTTTCACACTCAATGAAACTTCCCTTGAGTGTCCTTATCCTACACATGATTCCTTGCATTGAGCATAGGTATGTTCCTTTTGCTATGGAACTAGTTTTCCTTCCCACGACACTCGTTTCATCCACTATACTATAGCATTATTTTATTATTTTTTAGGATTTAATAATATGAAAAAGACCAAAAAATAAAAATAAAAACAAAAAGAAGGGGGGAGATGGTCCATATCTTTTGTTGGCAATAGTTTTTTCTCCCTTGAACAAAGCACAATCTTGAGTCAGTATCTCATAATTTCGGGTCTAGTATGGCTTTAGGAGAATTTTTCTGGTTATTGAGTATCATCTCCTCCGATTGGTTATTCTTCCAACCATATGGAGTGTTTTTGTATACCTCATGTGTTACAAATGTATCCCAATTTATAATCAATGTTGCATAAGTAAGATAATGTGTCATTTTTTTGTTCAAGGGAAGTTTCAGCCTGAGTCGACCATTCTGCAGTTAGTCTCTGACCTTACATGTTGGCCTTCCCAAGTTAGTCAAGTCTATCTCATCATCACAAGTATATTTTTCCTTTACTCGTGATCGTAAAAAAGGTCCCCATTGAATTATTGATGGTGAGTATGCTCTTATCAACTCCAACACATTGCTATGAGAGTATGACCTAGAGTTGCACCCTGGGATTATTTCCATCATTGATAGGTGACCTTGTGCTCAACATATGACAAACCATCATTGGTCCCCGACTGAGCAGTTTCCCTTGTGTTCGATGTCAACAACAATCATCACACATAGGGATTCATGCAGTACCTTGGTTTCCATTTGACACCATTGGTGGATTTCTTGTCTTTTTCAGTAGTCTTCATTATCCGTTATCATTCAAAGAGTCTCTATCATGCACTATTCCATATGGTGCATGCCGAAGTCATACCTTGGTGTGGTCCTTATAGTATTTTCGTCTGATTCCTTCCAAATATTTGGCCTTCTGTTATGCCTCATGCTGGATGATGGAGGATGCCTTAATTCCTTCCTTCCAGTGGATCTCTTCCTATAGACTTCAACACATCTTTCTTTGGGAAAGGGATATAGAGTCATATTTGGTACCTTGTGTTTTCCAGTCATCAATGGAAAGTTCCCTTGCTATTGAAAGTGGGAATACATCAATGTCCCTTGCTCGATAGATTCTACCAGGTGTTCGACATCATCTCATTTATTCACACTTGTTAGATTGTATCATGGTGCCTTGACACCCATTATCATCATTGGTGGGTTGTCTCATGTTTGTTAATAATATAGATCAATGACTAGTAATCAAATGGTTTCTCACTTTGTTCAACCCTATCACATATATTCGCATAGTGTAGACTCATACCACAACAAATTGTTTTGAATACCATCACATCTTTTGTGATCCTACCTGACATATTGTACCACTCCACATACATTGGTACTTCCAGAGGATAAAAAGTTTCACTCCATTGATCCCAAATATCCTATGTTCTTGATTTTTAGACATAGATCCATTGTGTATTTATTCGTGGCTATGGTCTACTTTCACATGGATCCATTGTGTATTTATTCGTGGCTATGGTCTACTTTCACATGGATCCATTGTGTATTCCTCGTGGCCATGCTTGCTACTTCATATATACCACATGGATCCATTGTGAATTTTTTGTGGCCATGATAATTTCTCATATGTTCATATATGCCATGGATCCACAATGTATATGATTTGGAAGTCGTTCTTACATCACTCATGAGCATGGGTATGCCCGACTTGGGAAGAGAATACTCTTTCTTTATTTTGGCTGATGGTTTCTATTTTTGGATCAATTTTTTGGGAACCTTCACGAGTCTACTTCATTCCATCCTCGCCTCTTCGATTTATAATGTATTTCGACCATCATTTTTTCCTTTTGACCTCACACATTAGGGGGCATCTATTATAGCACAAATTGCTAACACTATGCATTTGTGACATGGCCTTACCCTTTTCCCTAGCTTGTTAATCAAAATACCAAAATTGCCTCATAAAAGTTACCTAAAAAACTTGACTTTTGATTATATATGTAGGTTTCCTTTGTGCAACACATGGAGATCCATGCCTTGCAAGCTTGTATCCCACAGATTCCCTAAAAAATTGTGAAAAAAAAAATTCCACAATTTCAGGTGGGTTTTTTCATTGGGATCGTTTCCCAACGTCCCTAAGCCCGTACTAAATGGAATTCAACCTCCCCAACCTCTTTTGGATGGTATAAAAGAACCACCGAGGGTAAATATGAGGACAGTTATGATGGTACAAGGTTATGTTTATTGTTCCCGAGTTTATACTTTAAGGATCTAAAGTATATCGTCAAGGCATCCGTAAAGGTAAAGGTAATTAAAAGGTAAGAATCAAAAAGAAGGGTAAATTAGAGTTGGTTTCTCAACTACCTCTGTCTAGCTTCCCATTGTTCTTGGATGTTGATATCTCTCTCAATAGCTGCCCATGAATTTTCTAATTCAACCTGGTTAGTTTTTGTTTGTAGAATAGTATTAAACAGGTTTAAAGCAATGCTAGTTTGATCTTGGAGGCTAGGTTCAATGTTGGGCTGTCTATTATTTGGGGCAGTCATGGAAAATAAAGTTTTAATTAAATATGAAAAGTTTGAAGATTTGTTTCTTTAGTTTTGAAGGGATGAAAAGAGAAAAAGAGTTTTGGAACTCAAAATAATAGCATAATAATAGTTGAGTCCATTTCCTATACTTGAAACAATTTTGAGAATAGTAAAATAACAAAGGAATACTGCTGAAAAAATATGAGGCTTTAATCATGAAAAAATCTTATATTATAACAGGAAGTATAGGGGAAAATGTGATTTCTAATGAAGTGTAAAATATAATCATTCAAATGACCTAAAGGTCTTGAAATTGTTGATAGCAATCACAGAGGAAAAACTGTAAATAATTCAATAACCAAATCAATTCGAACTACAATAGATGTTTGAAATAAACTTATAGTTTATCATTCATTAGAAAGACGTAAGAAGAAAAATATTGAAAAATATTGGAAATAGGGTAAAGAACACATAGCTTCAAGTTGACAAAATTCAGAATCTTGTTTGTATTATTTATATCACAGTGGATTGCAAAACGTTTTAATACAATCGGCTCTCTCAAAAACCAAAAATCCATTTTTCAGTCTTGTGAAAATATATTTATACATGTTCACCAAATATTTTTCCCGTTGGTGATTAAACAACTTCCTAAGACTACGATTACATGAATGAACAATGTCAAACCATTTACATTTCTATTCTAACTGCTTTATTATTCTAATGATGAAAATCTTCAAAAGAGTATCTCAAGTCTGCATTGATGAACCTCCTCCTTTTGCTTCAAGATAGTGAATACATTTTCCCAAAAACTTCACCAAAACTCTGGGAGCTTCTGGTATATCTTTTGCCTCAAATATGAAGAATTTTTTTTGTAGTTTTGGCAGACGATCTTCAATTATCTTCCTTGTGAACTTAATAGTTTGCAAATTTAAGTTTGGCATCACTATCCATTTGTCAATTTCGGTGACATTGGTTACCTTTATTTTTTGGATCTCCACCTGCATTTCCTCCAGATCTTCCTTGAATCTTAGTTGGTGCTTGACAATGTTAATTTCTCCTAATAACCCTGAACAATTGTTTTTTCCAATGTTCAAAGAATCTTTTTCTAAAAGATCAAAAATTCCTTGACAATCATCATTGACCTCTCTGGTTATTCTTTTGTTTTCTGCAAGGTCTGCCTCCCACACCTTGAGTATTACATCTCCTTCAACTTGCTCTGAAACAGATAGTTTTTGAATCTTTCCGACCTCCTCCTTTGTTGAAAGGGCCACTGCTTTTTGGAAAGTCATTCTAAACGCTTTTACCTCTCTTTCTTTCTAGAGAATATCTTCTAAGGATTTATTAGTTTCCTGAAAGTAATTCTGGACAAATTTCAGATTAAAAAACACTCCCTGTTGTTCTTTTTCTATCTTCATATGTATTTCCGATACCTGGGCCTGGAAGATTTTGAGTTCGACCACTTGATTTGAAAGGGAATTAATCTTACCTTGTAATTGTTTATATATTTCCTCTTGCTTTATGACCTTTGCTTGAGTGACCTGTATTTTCTGATTTGCTTCCTCTAAGATTACTTTCATTTTCTAAATCTCTTGAATATAATTTAATCTAGCTTGTTATAGACCCTTTTTTATTCCCCAACTGATATTTCTTTCGGTCTCTTTCAATTGACCCTGTAGTTGAGCTATCATTTGGTCTTTTTGTTCCAACATAGTTGTCAAACTGCCCACAGAGTATAAATTTGCCGACGCTAAAGCTCCCATTGTGCCCGCTATTTCTATAGCAAATTCTCCCTCTTTAAGTTTTTGTCCATCAATAATGATCTTGTGTTTTTTAGTCATCATATCTCCTCTTGGATGCATTTCCTGTTTCAGGATAACCTTCCTCTTTTTACTGAAAAAATAATCAGATGAAGGAATCTCATCCCTATAAATAGGCTCAAGATCACTAACGTATAGAGCTCCCTCATGGTGGCTTCCATAAGTAGACTACAATGGAGTCAAGGAAGTAATGGGACTTCCAAGTTCTATCAATGTTGTTCCTCCTACCTTTTTTGGAAAACTCTCAGGGATTTCTGAAGGTGTTTCCAACTCCTTTCCTTTCCTTGCCTCCGATTTTTCTATCTGTGGGACTTCTGTTTCTTGCGAAGGCATTTCACCCTCCTTCATTTTTCCTTTTGTATTTTCTTTATCCTGTACATTTGTTTCAAATCCTGGGGGAGGCCCTTCCTGCTTTGGAGGAGGGGTCGTGGATTCACCCTGCAAACTCTTTGGTAAAAAACTTCTCCTATGACTCTGGAATGACATGAAACCAACCTATGAGTCAGGTGGCATGGCCTGTACCCTGTTCAATACTTCTTCATAAGTTTTAACCTCCTTGAAAATATCATCATAAATAGATGTTTCATGCTCATAAGCTTTCAAATTACAGTGCATCAAATGTATGCTTACTAATTGATAAGGGTCATGCTTTCTGTGCTCAATATCTACCATTTTTATTTCTTCTAATGCTTCAGCCTCTACTTTAGAATGGCTGAGGTTTAGTAATGAAAATTTCCTGACATACAGAAGGAAGATTGGTCAGGATTTCTTTTGAGCTACTTTTAGCTCTATTCCAATACCACTTTTCACTATTTGATGTGCTACCTCCCTCAATACCAATCTATCCATGAGGAATTTCAGAAGTGCGTGAGGGGGGATTGAGAATCCATAAACCCTAATATAAGAGAATTTTTCATCAACAAACCAGTCGGCTATTGCTTTGAGATTTCCTAAGACTGACTCAGAAATGTGAGGAGGTTCACAGCCAAGAAACATTTTTTTCATTGGAATTATTATAAAATGACAAATTTCGTAAAATTCATTCTTAGCATTTTCTTCCCAAAGTGCAGAATGATATTCATGAATGGGCTCGGGGTAAGTTATGTTCCAACTCCAATTCATTAGGGGAAAAGGAGACATAAAGAAAACTACGTCCATAATGTACGCTGACATATAAAAGGCCACTGGTTGACCTTTAGATTTTGTAACTCTGTAGTTTGAAAATTCTTGAGCTAGGTTATCAGACAAAATCTTATTCCTGTTGAAAGTCAATCCTTCTGAAGCTTCTTCTAAAAAGGGAACCCATTCTGTAGGAAAATGGCAGGGATCCTTTTTCCTGAAAAGTCTACATAGCATAATAGCTACATAGACAATGTATTCGTTCAAAGATGTCGTGGCATAAACCCCATGGGTATCGACCCTAAACTTTGATGGACATCTCCACCAATATCTCATTAAATCGGGATAAGTTTGTTCTTCCTCAGTACACTCTTTCCTTTGAATTTCAGCTAAAAACTCGGCATTAAAAGTGTACTTAGGATTTGGTGAGAGCTTATACATTACTTGTATATGTTCTGGCCTGAACGAGCCGACAACGACCCCTTGATCATTTAAGATTCTCCTCGTCGGAATATCAACCTTTTCCAGGGCCCAACTGATCATATCGTTGTACACCATAAGCGGAGGGCACGCCGCAATCTTATGAAGCTCTGATTCTGCTATATCCCAAAAGTGATTCTCAGAATCAGTATGAGAATTCTTGAATTCGTATTCCAAGAATTCAGAGATTTGTGTCCAATATTTAATTGAGTCTATAGCGTGTGGCGTAGTGTCGGATATGATATCTCCTTCCTGTGTATCTTCACTCTTCTTCGGTGCCTTTTTGGTGCCATGACTTTAAGTTAGATGGAAAACCTGTCACCAAAAAGGAGTGTATGAGCTCCACTGAATGCGTCTTGTGCTTGATAGTATGAAACAGAAAATGTTGTGAAACACAAACCTTCAAATTCTCTTTTAATTAATTTAACGATGAAGGGACTGACGCAGCTGACAAGAATTCAAGACATTTAATGCAGTAGATATTTACTAAGATACGCATTAGTGTCACATATCACTAGTTATTCTTTATTTAAGTGGCCGCATTTTGGTGCTTTTGAATTAAAAAATCGGAACATTTCATTCAATTGGAAACTGAAACGTGAACACAACCTAAATATATTGATTTTCATTAATCATGCTTTCAAAACAAAGTTAATTCATACTAATCATGGATTAAGAGTCAATATATCGTGTTTCGGGATTTCGGGAATTGAGTTGACAAGAGGTATGTTATCACTGAATCCCGACTTCTGAAATCACAAAATCACAACAAGATTAATTAAGACTTAAATTCGTTTTAGAAAAATAATTGATCGATATTAAGCATTTCGGGATTTCGGGGATCATGTTGATAGGAAGTATGTCATCGATGAATCCCAATTTCCGAAATTGCGAAATCATTAATTTAAGCCTTAAATTTCGACATTAGCGAATTAATTAATTAGGATTAAGGATTAACCTCCAAACATAATTAATTTAGATTAACATAGATTTTGAGTCGGGATTTCACATTTCGGGATTTCGGGGATCAAGTTGACAAGAATTATGTTATCGCTGCATCCCGATTTCCGAAATTGTGAAATCGCGACATGTTTAAATTAGGACTTAATTCCATTTTAGTTAACTACTTAATCAGGATTAAGGACAAAACAAGATTAATAGTTTAACACAAATTATGGGTCGAGATTTCGCGTTTCAGGATTTCGGGGATCGTGTTAACAAGAGATATGTTATCGTTGAACCCCGAATCCGAAAATCACGATATGATTAACTTAAGCTTTAACTTTTCGTGTTAGTGAATTAATTAATCAGAATTTGAACTAACTCTCATTCTTTCAGGAAACTGGGGATCGGGATTTCGTGATTCAATATGTATTGAAACATATGTTCTTAGCAAACCCCAAATCCTAAAAACTTTTTAAAGTTAATCTTAACTCATTTAGGTTTTAAGCTTATCATGATTAAAAAATAACTTCATATAAAATGCGTCGGGACTCTTATAACATTTTAGGTTTTTTACCTTTTATTATTTAAAAAATGAAGTTTTTCAGGAAATCGGTACTGGGATTTTGGGAAAGATAATGAAGCTTATGCTTTATGAAAAGCCGAAACCCAAAAAAGGAAATTTTAGGTCTTAGGGATAAAAATTTTAAAATTTGTTTCAACATAGGCTCCAATTGGGGACCTCGTCTCCTTGTGGGATGAGGAGAACATGTATACTTAGTGCCTTTATTGAGTTAATGGAGTCAAGGGTTTATCTCTGCAGAAATTGCTAAGGAAGGAGATACAAAGGAAAAATAGATTTCATCATTTCTCCTAAAAATCTTTTCAAAACTCTCATTTGTTGTAAACTTAGTTGTAGTCCCATTCATGATCTTCTCCTTCTCGTTACTGAAATTAAGTTAGCGTTAAGATGATCAAAACAATCCTAGGAAACCCAATAGATTTTGTGGCTTTCGGCTTGCATCAAATGAAGCAAAATTGATATTTTTAATTGGGGAGCCCTGTTTGGACTTGGGATGTAGATTCCGTTTCGAAAAAAATGGTAACTATAGTAGAGTGATATTTAACTATGACAACCTTACAGATACCTCAGATATTACTTCACTGCCAGTGAGCCTGTTCAGTACCCCAGTGAAGTTATATGTCCCTTTTCATTGAATTTCCTTTCACCACTTCGAATCCTAATTATGCATTTAACCTCAGATATTGCTTCACTGCTAGCGAGCCTGTTCAGTACCCCAGTGAAGTTATTTGTCCCTTTTTACTAAGACAAGGGAAATCATTTAAATGAATTTCCTTTCATCGTCTTTTGGACTAGATGGGGACAATCAACTATGAATTTCCTTTCACCATCTGTCTTGTATTTTACTTTTTGAATATGAAGTGGGGGCAATCAATGGTAATTAATATACCAGGGATGGTATCTGTGTAAAAATTGCAGTGGAGGTCTGTCAACTTGTTTTGATTACTCTAGACCAACCTTCTCTTAACCTTCAAAACACCTTTGTCCACAAAGAAAAAGGGGAAGATTAATTTCAGGGGTCTTCCTTTGAGCAAGCTTAAATCCTTAGAAAACTGTTAAGAACCCTAGGAGAGTTAGGATTGGCCTAAGAATAACTTTGTTTAGCTGGAGAGTGAGGAGTTATGAGGATTGGTCTACCTTTTAAGAATTGTTTTTCGGATTCAAAAGTTAAGATGAAGTCTCTTCTCCCTTTGTGGGAAACCTGGAAAGAAGATTGGTTTTTTAAGAAGACAAAACTGAGGGTAGAAAGGGGAGACGTAGAAAGACCTGGAAATAGAAAAACAGAGATCATAAATTAAACCCAACTCTTTGGAACTTTTTCTCGGAGACGCTTTTCATTTTTGTTTATTTTAATTACCATCCTGCCTTATTTCGAGTGAAATTCTTAAGGCCTAGATTTCAAAATCATTCTTTTAGTGACTTATCACACTTATGGGACAATCACCACACGTTTTGTAAAAAACCTTTGTTTGAAAAAAATAGACTTTCTTGGAATTCGCATCTTTGCCTTACCATTTTCGTTCTCTTTTGAAATAACAAAAAATATTATCTATAACCTATTTTTGATGAATTTATCTTCTACTATAAGGTTGTTTGTTTGCTACTTTCACTTGTCAGGTTGCCAGCCAGAATCCTGTAAGGGAACAATGTGAAGAGTGTCAGGTCTTTTATAAAAGAATTGAATGCATTGAAAATTTTGTATCCCTACTTCTAGAAAAACATTAACCTATTTTATTTATTTATTTTATATTTTTTTATATTGACAGAATGAAAGTAGACTTACCAAAGAAAATATGAAATAAAAAGAATAAACAAACCGGTATATACAATGGGAATTCTGGAAATCAACTATTCTATATAGTGTTTTAAATAACGCCTATTGACTGGGGCATTTAGGATTTTACCGTCCAAATTTTCTAGCAGAAACGAATTTTTTCTTCAGGAGATGCAACCTTGAACGATACGTACCAGGTGTGATCAAATTTACCATGTTTCACTGAGTGTTCCTTCCTAGCATCCCATTTAAAAACCAAATCTCCGGGGAGAAAATCACTGTCTTTGGCCTTACAGTCGAATAGCTTTTTCATGTCGTCCTGGTATTTCTGCAACCTTTCATTCACTTCAGCCTAGTGCTGTTGGACTTCAATCAGCTGATTTATCCTTCTTGTGATAGGATTTGGCTCTTCCTTCTCATATTGCCAAAGTTTCATTACAGGAAGCGCTACATTTATAGGTAACACTACATCTGTCTCGTATACCATTTGGAAAGGAGAGGTGTCGATAGACTTTTTCGTGCCTATCCGATTTGCCCACAAAGCATATTTCAAATGCACATGCCAAGATTTCTTGTTTTCTCTTAACACTTTCTTAATTATATTGATTAGGATCTTGTTTGAATACTCGGCCAGACCATTACCCTGAGGGTAGTATGCCGTGGAATGACCAAGCACAATATTATATTTTTGGCAAAAACTGACCATAGCCATAGATTTAAAATCCTGTGCATTATCTGTGACTATCTTTCGGGGGCAGCCAAATCTAGACAAAATATTCTCTTCTAAGAAATATATTACCAACGAATTAGTATCCCTTCTAGTTGGAATAGCTTCCACCCATTTGGTGAAGTAATATGTAGCAGTCGGGATCTACCTATGTTGAGCACTAGAATGAGGGTTAATTTCACCTATGAAATATAATCCCCATTGCTGAAAAGGAGCTTCCGTTTTGACCGGAACCAATGGCATTGCTGGGAGTTTATGTTTGCTTGAAAACAATTGGAAAGGGTTGCAAGCTCGGACCTTGGCATTGACGTCTGAAAAATGTTTAGGACAGTAATACCCTACCCTCAGTATTTTATAAGCCGTTTCCCTCCAGGCGTGGTGTCCTCCACACACTCCTTCGTGAAATTGTCTTATGACCTTTTCCGTTTTTGATTCGTCCAAACAAACCAAGAGGAAGCCAAGTGGGTCTTTCCAATACAATTGTCCTTTGGATATACAATACTTGAATGCATGCAGCTTCAACGTTCTGTCTTTGGATGGGGTTAATTCATTAGGGCACATCAAGTTTAACAAGTAAGATACTATGTCTTTGTACCAATTTGATGAAGCAAATTTCTTTACGATTTTGATTTTAGCTATTGGTTCATCAAGTTCATTCATGTCCATACACTCTTCTCCCCCCTGTAAGCCATTTATTTGGAGAGCTCTGAAATTTGATTCAGCTAAGAGTTTAGCTAAACCTTGTCCCTTTACTAGTTTCATTGGTTTTATCTCCCAGTTGAATTCTTGAATTTTGGCAAGCCACCGTCCTCTTTTTCCATCACTGTCGGAATGAACCAAAATATCTTTTATGGAGCTAGTAGGTACATACGCAATCACCTTAGAATGCAACACATAGGTTCTGAAAGCCTTTAACGCCTTCACCATAGCATATGCTTGTTTTTCCATTATATTATATCTAAGTTCGGCGTCTCTAATACTTTTGCTAAAAAAGGCTATCGGTTGCTCAAAACCTTCTTCATTCTTCTGGAGGAGTACCGCGGCAAGTGTGTGTTTGGAGGTGAACAATAAAATAAGAAAATCCTTTAGATAATCAAGGCTTGTTAGTATGGGTGCCTCACTTATAACTTTCTTGATGCGTGCAAACGATGCTTTAGCTTCTACTGTCCATTTCACTTCGTTGTTTTTATTTAGCATATCTGTGATCAATTTCACGATTTCAATAAAGTTTGGAATAAATCTTCTCAAAAAAATTATTTTTCCTAAGATTGACTGAATCTCTTTTACATTCCTAGGAATACTTATTGTGTCTATAGCTTCAACTCTTTTAGGGTCAATTCTAATTCCATCTCGAGACACAATATGGCCCAAAAGTTTACCTTCTTGCATAGCGAAGTGAGACTTTTTGGGATTTA
The DNA here is from genome assembly GCA_009831015.1 of Picea engelmannii. Classification (NCBI taxonomy): domain Eukaryota; kingdom Viridiplantae; phylum Streptophyta; class Pinopsida; order Pinales; family Pinaceae; genus Picea; species Picea engelmannii. Next base: position 2,345,148 of record ML778030.1, read on the forward strand.
AAGACAAACCAAATTTGCGGCATTTTTTAAACGTCTGCTTGAGATGTATCAGGTGATCTTCATCAGATTTAGAAAAAACAGTTAGATCATCAAGATAGATAACCACAAATTTGTCTCTTTCACCAATGAAAGCGATATCCATAGCCCATTGAAAAGTAGCACCTGCATTCATCAAACCAAATGACATCTTATCATACATAAATGTACCCCAAGAAGTGGTAAAGGTTGTCTTTTCTTTATCGTGTTCGCTGACGACAATTTGATTGTACCCTGAAAACCCATCGATCATCGACATCCTATTTGCCCCCACTACTTTTTCTAAAACGTGATCCATTTTAGGTAGGGGGTAATTATCTTTGAGAGAGGACTTATTTAGATTTCTGAAATCGATACATAGTCTAATTTCCCCGTTTTTCTTCCTAACCGGGACCAGGTTTGCTACCCAATCAGAATATCTCGGTGGTACAATTATCTTTGCATCCAGGAGTTTTTTGACTTCCCTTTCGATAACAGGCAATAAGATAGGGTTGATTTGTCTGAGTTTTTTTTTAAAGGGTTTGACACCATGCTTCAGGGGTATCTTATGTTTGATCACAGAGGTGTCATAGGTTCTCAGCTTTTCATATGACCAAGCGAAAACATCTTTGTACTTTCTAAGCAACTCCACGTATTTATTTTTGGTTTCTGTAGACATGTATTTGGATAGTTTCACCATTCGAGGGTCTCCTTTGGTACCTATGTCACAATCCTCAACCTCTTCAGGTTGAGGCTGTAGAGTGGATTTTGAAGGGATATCATCTTGATAGAATAATCTTTCCAAGGGAATCAGGCCCTTGGGGATCTAGTTATTTTTAAGAATGAGCATTCGGTGATTCACGATTCTATCGTGGAACTCTTGAGGATCCTCCTCTTCCTGCATGATCCAAATAGGATCATTTTGATTTTCTTGATCAGTATGCGTTTCGACAAACTCATCTATTGATTATAAAAAATTGCAAATCAATTCATCGTCCTCAGAGACTTGCCAATGTTGTATGTTATTCGATATTGAAGGTCGATGCCTCATTTGTATGTGATACTTTAATTTAAGCGCGGTGGGAGGTGTGAAAGTTGAGGATGTTTTGGCTAACGCATCAACTTGTTGGTTTTCAGTCCTTGGAACGAAATGAACATTCACAGAGGAGAAAAAATTCTCAATCAGATCATAGACACAATTCCTATAGGACCTCAACCTAGGATGTTTGGCCTGGTACTGTCAGTTCACCTATTTTATGATTAACTCAACGTCGCCAAAAACTTCGAGTTTTTTTATTTTCATTCTCCTAGCAGCTTCTAATCCTAAAACTAAGGCTTCATACTCGCATACGTGATTTGTGCAGTCCACATTCCAATGTAGCCTATAGGAAAAGGGGATTACAAATTGATCATTAGGAGCCACAAGGAGTTCCGCTGCTCCAGCTCCTAAGTAGGATGAAACACCGTCAAAAAACATTTTCCATATACCAGTACTATATACATTTTTTTTAATTTTTTCTTTTTCTTTGTTTTCTGCTAGACAACTTTTGTTTATACCTACCTCAAAATCGTCATCAATTGATAATATACAATTTCCTAAATCTTGATCAACAATATATACAGGGTGGTTATTTAGGTTATGTGGATCACCTACCATGAATGCCAAGCTAGTTTCTCTATATAAACGCGTGTACTGTCCTCCAAAAACTGGAATCGTAGCATATGTCATGTCAAGCTGAAGAGATCCTCCAAGCTTGGCACGCCATGACCTAGACAACAACATACCATATTTAGGAGGGATATCAGAAACCACTACGTCCATAAGAATGCTTTTTGTGGGTATTTGTGCCAGACCTACCACCAGGTATTTAATCATGCCTATGCATTTGACCTTTCTTAAATCAAATGAATATAAGTCTCCATATGGCCTGGTGATTTTGAGACCTAGTTTCTCCATAATGGCTTTTGGCATCACATTGTAATATTCTCCAGAATCTAGCATGCAGTTATGAAGTAGGTGGTTGAACAAGGTCAACGTGATATAGAAGGGGGCTACAGTGTCTCTCGCACCTTCAAAATGAGGACCAAAAACTATGTTCATCTTGTCATCTTCTAAGTTGATGACATATGTCTGGATTTCATCTTCTGAAAAGGTAATCATCTTGGAAATTTGTTTTCTGTATATGGGATTTTTAGCTAGTTCAACAAGGGGGATAGGGATTTTGATTTTATTTATTTCATTTTCCAGACTAAAATTTCCCAGGGCCTTGTCGCTCCCTATGTTGGGGGCTTCAATTCCTTTCTTTTCAGCTTTTCTTTGTGGTACGGATTTGGTTTCACTCACAGGGACCTGTGTTTTCACGGTGGGTGTTCCTACTGAATTTGACTTGACAGGTTGCGTGTTAGCTATTTGGGTTTTTGCAGTCTGTTTGTCAGCAACCTTTGGAGCTACTTCATCTGTTTCGCCCCTAGGCAAGATATTTTTTGTTGGGATGGTTGGAAGACTCTTGTTCCTAGGTCTTAAATTATATTTCTCTTGTAGTTCGGCTATAATATCATCTGCGATACCCTGATAGGCCAAATCTTCAGACGTATCGTTGCTAACATTATCTTCCGATCTAATTTCTTAAGGATTTTTCGTAATCTTGTCTCGATAAATAAGGTTATTTATTATCGTCGCCAAGATTATTAATATCCTCATCAAACTCTTCAAAATCTTATAGATCTTCCTCTCCAATGAATTTTTCACTTTTGAAGGGGGTTGGGATTTTTTGATCCTCATTTTCAATTGTTTTCTATGGGGCCTAAGGATTAGGATTCCTTCTAAAATCCTTCCTGGGAAAATTGTCCCTTTTCAATTTCTCTAGTTCCATTTTTGAGATCTTATTTGAAAGTTCTCGAATTACCCTATCCATATTGTCTATTTTATCCCCCGAGGATTTCCCCGATTCTGAGGGTCCACCTTGCTCTTTGAATTTCCTATTTTCTTTGTTCCCGGTTTCTAATTTTTCTTTTAATTTCCCTGATCCCATCATGTTCGATTCAATCTCGAGAGCAACATCTTGCATTTTTGTGAGATTTGTTGATCTCCTTTCTCTCAATAATAAGGCAAAATCAGGATCAAAGGCACCAGCAAAAGTCACCTTTGCTGCGGGTTGTGAAGGTTTGACCTCAACCGGGATTTTATTATACAACTTGTTAAACCTTTGCATGAAATCAAGAACAGATTCTGAGTTTTTCTTTCTAAGGGCTCCAAATTCAGTTAGGTAATAGAGGTGGTCCCTCCTCTCACCCCATTGTCTAATAAAAGCGTTTTCAAGTTCTTCATAAGATCTTAGAGATCCGGCTGCTAAGGCTCGGAACCAGGTCCTCACCTATCCCTCGAAAGTCTGAACGATGAGTCTAGAATAGACATCTTCATGTTCTATTCTGAGGATGTTGACAAATTGGTCAAAGAAATTTATGTGTTCTTGAGAAGTTAAATCTCCTTCCCCTGTAAATTTGGGAAGGCTTTTCATATAATTTTTGGGAAGATCGTGTAGGGGAATTGGGAGGACAAGGGGGGCATATCTAGCAACTACTTTAGAAAAGATTCCAGGAAGCAGTACTTGGCCACCTTTTCGTCCTCCTGGGGCACCACCCCCAACTCTAGCACCTCCATGTGTAACCATTGGTAGATTCAACGCTGAAGCTTGGAATGTGTGAGGAGAAGATTCATGAAAATCTGGGGAAAATATCTCAGGAAAAGAGAACGTATCGTACGAGAGGGGAAGCGAGACAGATCTCTCAAGTGTTTCTAAAACATTCAACTGTGCAAAATCAGGCTGACAAATAGTATGTATGGGTGAAATGATTTTTCTAAGGGATCTTTGGGATTTTAAAATCTTTTCTGGATCAGAGACTAGCGAGGTCTGCTTCTCGTCCGGGTTCTTTCTGGTGTTCTTTCGGCTAATAGATAGTTTACTTATCATGGAGTCGCCAAGTGAAAAATAGAGGTATCCTTAGAAGGTTTTCTATCTTTGTTGACTATCAAAGAATGAAAGTGTCAATGTCGTTCTTCCCAGGGAAAAGTTTTGTTTCTTCGTTCCCCGGCAACGACGCCAAAACGATGTTGTTCCTGAGTTTATACTTTAAGGCTCTAAAGTATACCGTCAAGGCATCCGTAAAGGTAAAGGCAATTAAAAGGTAAGAATAAAAAAGAAGGGTAAATCAAAATTGGTTTCTCAACTGCCTCTGTCTAGCTTCCCATTGTTCTTGGATGCTGATATCTCTCTCAATAGCTGCGCATGAACATTCTAATTCAACCTAGTTAGTTGTTGTTTGTGGAATAGTATTAAATAGGTTTAAAGCAATGCTAGTTTGATCTTGGAGGCCAAGTTCAACGTTGGGCAGTCTATTATTTGGGACAGTCATGGAAAATAAAGTTTTAATTAAATATGAAAAGTTTGAAGATTTGTTGCTTTAGTTTTTAAGGAATGAAAAGAGAAAAAGAGTTTTGGAACTCAAAATAATAGCATAATAACAGTTGAGGTCATTTCTTGTACTTGAAACAATTTTGAGAATAGTAAAATAACAAAGGAATACTACTGAAAAAATATGAGGCTTTAATCACGAAAGAATCTCATATTATAACAGGAAGTAAAGCGAAAAACGAGATTTCTAATGAAGTGTAAAATATTATCATTCAAATGACCTACAGGTCTTGAAATTGTTGATAGCAATCACAGAGGAAAAACTATGAATAATTCAATAACCAAATCAATTCGAACTACAATAGATGTATGAAATAAACTTATAGTTAATCATTCATTAGAAAGACGTAAGAAGAAAAATATTGAAAAATATTGGAAACAAGGTAAAGAACACATAGCTTCAAGTTGGCAGAATTCAAAATTTCATCTGTATTATTTATATCACAGTGGATTGGAAAACTTTTTAAGACGATCGGCTCTCTCAAAATCCAAAAGTCTTTTTTTCAGTCTTGTGAAAATATATTTATACATGATCACCAAATATTTTTCCCGTTGGTGATTAACCAACTTCCTAAGACTACAGTTACATGAATGAACAATGTCAAACCGTTTACATTTCTATTCTAACTGCTTTATTATTCTAATGATGAAAATCTTCAAAAGAGTATCTCATGTATGCATTGATGAACCTCCTCCTTCTGCTTCAAGACAACGAATACATTTTCCCAAAAACTTCACCAAAACTCTGGGATCTTCTGGTATATCTTTTGCCTCAAATATGAAGAAATTTTCCTGTAGTTTGGGCAGATGATCTTCAATTATCTTCCTTATGAAATTAATAGCTTGCAACTTTAAGTTAGGCATCACTATCCATTTTTCGATTTTGGTGACATTGATTACCTTTATTTTTGGGATCTCCACCTGCATTTCCTCCAGATCTTCCTTGAATCTTAGTTGGTTCTTGATAATGTTAATTTCTCCTAATAACCCCGAACAATTATTTTTCCCAATGTTAAAAGAAGATTTTTCTAAAAGATCAAAAATTCCTTGACAATCATCATTGACCTCTCTAGTTATTCTTTGCTTTCTGCAAGGTCTGCCTCGCACACCTTGAGTATTACATCTCCTTTAGCCTGCTCTGAAACATATAGTTTTTGAATCTTTCCAACCTCCTCCTTTGTTGAAAGGGCCACTGTTTTTTGGAAAGTCGTTTTGGCCGCTTTTACTTCTCTTTCTTTCTGGAGAATATCTTCCAAGGATTTATTAGTTTCCTGAAAGTAATTCTAGACAAATTCCAGATTAAAAAACACTCCCTGTTGTTCTTTTTCTATCTTCATATGTATTTCCAATTCCTAGGCCTGGAAGATTTTGAGCTCGACCACTTGGTTTGAAATGGAATTAATCTTACCTTGTAATTGTTTATTTATTTCCTCTTGCTTTATGACCTATATTTTCTTATTTGCTTCCTCTAAGCTTGCTTTCATTTTTTGAATCTCTTGAATATCATTTAATCTAGCTTGTTCTAGATCCTTTTTTATTCCCCAACTAATATTTCTTTTGGTCTCTTTCAATTGACCTTGTAGCTGAGCTATCATTTGGTATTTTTGTTCCAACATAGTTGTCAAATTGTCCACAGAGTATAAATTTGCCGACGGTAAAGCTCCCATTGTGACCTATATTTCTGTAGAAAATTCTCCCTCTTTAAGTTTTTGTCCATCCATAATGATGTGTTTTTTAATCATCATATCTCCTCTTGGATGCATCTCCTATTTCAAGATAGCCTTCCTCTTTTTACTGAAAAAATAATCGGATGAAGGAATCTCATCCCTATAAATAGGCTCAAGATCACTAATGTATAGAGCTCCCTCATGGGGGTTTCCATAAGTAGACTGCAATGGAGTCAAGGAAGTAATGGGACTTCCAAGTTTTGTCGATGTTGTTCCTCCTACCTTTTTCGAAAAATTCTCAGGGATTTCTGAAGGTGTTTCCAACTCCTTTCCTTTCCCTGCCTCTGATTTTTCTGTCTTGGGGACTTCTGTTTCTTGCGAAGTCATTTTACCTTCCTTCATTTTTCCTTTTGTATTTTCTTTATCCTGTACATTTGTTTCAAAGCCTAGGGGAGGCCCTTCCTGCTCTAGAAGAGGGGTCATGGATTCACCCTGCAAAATCTTTGGTAAACAACTTTGCCTATGACTCTGGAATGACATGAAACCAACATGTGAGTCAGGTGACATGGCCTATACCCTATTCAATACTTCTTCATAAGTTTTAACCTTCTTGAAAATATCATCATAAACAGATGTTTCGTTCTCATAAGCTTTCAAATTACAGTGCATCAAATGTATGCTTACTAATTGATAAGGGTCATGTTTTCTGTGCTCAATATCTATCAGTTTTATTTCTTCTAATGCTTCAGCCTCTACTTTAGAATGGTTGAGGTTTAGTAATGAAAATTTCCTGACATACACAAGGAAGATTGGCCATAATTTCTTTTGAGCTACTTTTAGCTCTATTCCAATATGACCTTTCACTATTTGATGTGCTACCTTACTCAATACCAATCTGTCCAGGAGGAATTTCAAAAGTGCATGAGGGGGGATTGAGAATCCATAAACCCTAATATAAGAGAAGTTTTCATCAACAAACCAGTCGGCTATTGCTTTGAGATTTCCTGAGAGTGACTCAGAAATGCGAGGAGGTTCACAACCAAGAAACATTTTATGCATTGGAATTATTATAAAATGACAAATTTCGTAAAATGCATTCTTAGCATTTTCTTCCCAAAGTGTAGAATGATATTCAAGAATGGGGTCGAGGAAAGTTATGTTCCAACTCCAATTCATCAAGGGAAAAGGAGTCATAAAGAAAACTGCGTCCATAATGTACGCTGACATATAAAAGGCCACTGGTTGACCTTTAGATTTTGCAACTCTGTAGTTTGAAACTTCTTGAGCTAGGTTATCAGAATGAATCTTATTCTAGTTGAAAGTAAATCCTTCTGAGGCTTCTTCTAAAAAGGGCACCCATTCTGCAGGAAAATGGCAGGGATCCTTTTTCCCGAAAAGTCTACACATCATAATAGCTACATAGACCATGTATTCATTCAAAGATGTCATGGTATAAACCCCATGGGTATTGGCCCTAAACTTTGATGGACATCTCCACCAATATATAATTAAATCGGGATAAGTTCGGTCTGCCTCAGTACACTCTTTCCTTTGAAATTCAGCTAAAAACTCGACATTAAAAGTGTACTTAGGATTTGGTGAGAGCTTATACATTACTTGTATATGTTCTGGCCTGAATGAGCCGACAATGACCCCTTGATCATTTAATATGCTCCTCGTTGGAATATCAACCTTTTCCAGGGCCCAACTGATCATATCGTTGTCCGCCATAAGCAGAGGGCACGCCGCGATCTTATGAAGCTCTGATTCTGCTATATCTTGAAAGTGATTCTCGGAATCAGTATGAGAATTCTTGAATTCGTATTCCAGGAATTCAGATATTTGTGTCCAAGATTTAATTGAGTCGATAGCGTGGCATAGTGTCGGATATGATATCTCCTTCCTGTGTATCTTCACTCTTCTTCGGTGCCTTTTTTGGTGCCATGACTTTAAGTTAGATGGAAAACCTGTCACCAAAAAGGAGTGTATGAGCTCCGCTGAATGCGTCTTGCGCTTGATAGTATGAAACAAAAAACGTTGTGAAACACAGACCTTCAAATTCTCTTTTAATTCATTTAACAATGAAGGGACTGATGCAGCTGACAAGAATTCAAGACATTTAATGCAGTAGATATTTACTAAGATACGCATTAGTGTCACATATCACTAGTTATTCTTTATTTAAGTGGCCGCATTTTGGCGCTTTTGAATTCAAAAATCGGAAACCAGAACATGAACAAAACCTAAAAATATTGATTGTCATTAATCATGCTTTCAAAACAGAGTTAATTTATACTAATCATGGATTAAGAGTCAAGATCTCATGTTTCGGGATTTCGGGAATTGAGTTGACAAGAGGTATGTTATCACTGAATCCCGACTTCCGAAATCATGAAATCATGACAGATTAATTAAGACTTAAATTTGTTTTAGCAAAATAATTGATTGGTATTAAGCGTTTCGGGATTTCGGGGATTGTGTTGATAGGAAGTATGTCATCGATGAATATCGATTTCTGAAATTGCAAAATGATAACTTAAGCCTTAAATTTCGATATTAGCGAATTAATTAATCAAGATTAAGGATTAACCTCCAAACAGAATTAATTTAGATTAACATAGATTTTGACTTGGGATTTCGCATTTCGGGATTTCAGGGATCGAGTTGACAAGAGGTATGTTATCGCTGCATCCCGATTTTTGAAATTGCGAAATCACGACATGTTTAAATTAGCACTTAATTCCATTTTAGTTAACTAATTAATCAGGATTAAGGACAAAACAAGATTAACAGTTTAACACAAATTATGGGTCGGGATTTCATGTTTTGGGATTTTGGGGATCATGTTGACAAGAGATATGTTATCGCTGAACCCCGAATCCCGAAATCGTGATATGATTATCTTAAGATTTAACTTTTCGTGTTAGTGAATTAATTAATCAGAATTTGAACTAACTCTCATTCTTTCAGGAAATCGGGGTTTGAGATTTCGTGATTCAATATGTATTAAAACATATGTTCTCAGCAAACCCCGAATCTCGAAATTTTTTTAAAGTTAATCTTAACTCCTTTAGGTTTTAAGCTTATCATGATTAAAAAATAACTTTATAGAAAATGCGTCGGGACTCTTATAACATTTTAGGTTTTTTACCTTTTATTATTTAAAGAATAAAGTTTTTCAGGAAATCGGTATCAGGCTTTTGGGAAAGATAATGAAGCTTATGCTTTATGAAAAGTTGAAACCTGAAAAAGGAAAGTTTAGGTCTTAGGTATAAAAATTTTAAAATTTGTTTCAACATAGGCTCCAATTAGGGACCTCGTCTCCTTGTGGGATGAGGAGAAAATAAGACTTAGTGCCTTTATTGGGTTAATGGAGTGAAGGGTTTATCTCTACAAAAATTGCTAAGGAAGGGGATACAGAGGAAAAAGAGATTTCATCCTTACTCCTGCAAATATTTTCAAAACTCTCATTTGTTGTAAACTTAGTTGTAGTCCCATTCATGATCTTCTCCTTCTCATTACTGAAATTAAGTTAGCGTTAAGATGATCAAAACAATCTTAGAAAACCCAACAGATTTTGTGTCTTTCGGATTTCATCAAATGAAGAAAAATTGATATTTTTAATTGGGGAGCCCTATCTGGACTTGGGATGTAGATCCGGTTTTGAAAAAACTGGTAACTAGAGTAGAGTGATATTTAAGTATGAAAACCTTAAAGATACCTCAAATATTGCTTCACTGCCAGTGAGCCTGTTCAGTACCCCGGTGAAGTTATTTGTCCCTTTTTACTGAATTTCCTTTCACCACTTCGAATCCTAATTATGCATTTAACCTCAGATATTGCTTCACTGCCAATGAGCCTGTTCAGTACCCCGGTGAAGTTATCTGTCCCTTTTTACTAAGACGAGGGAATCATTTAAATGAATTACCTTTCATCATCTTTTCGACTAGATAGGGGCAATCAAATATGAATTTCCTTTCACCATCTGTCCTATATTTTACTTTTTGAATACGAAGTGGGGGAAATCAGTGGTACTTAATATACCAGGGATGGTATCTGTGTAAAAATTGTAGTGGAGGTCTGTCAACTTGTTTTGATTACTTTAGACCAACCTTCTCTTAACTTTCAAAACACCTTTGTCTGCAGAGAAAAAGGGGAACATTTATTTCAGGGGTCTTCCTTCGAGCAAGCTTAAATCTTTAGAAAACTTTTAAGAAACCTAGGAGAGTCAGGATTGGCTTAATCATAACTTTGTTTAGTCAGAGAGTGAGGAGTTATGAGGACTGGTCTACCTTTTAAGAACTATTTTTTAGCTTCAAAAGTTAAGACGTAATCTCTTCTCCCTCTATGGGAAACCTGGAAAGAAGCTTGGTTTTTTAAGAAGACAAAACTGAGAGTAGAAAGGGGAGACATAGAAAGACCTGGAAATCAAAAAATAGAGGTCATAAATTAAACCCAACTCTTTGGAACTTTTTCTCTGAGACGCTTTTCATTTTTGTTTAATTTAATTACCATCCTGCCTTATTCCGAGTGAAACTCTTAAGGCCTAGATTTCGAAATCATTCTTTTAGTGACTTATCACACTTATGGGAAAATCACCACACATTTTATAAAAAACCTTTGTTTAAAAAAAAATAGACTTTCCTAGAATTCGCATCTTTGCCTTACCATTTTCGTTCTCTTTTGAAATAACAAAAAATCTTATCTATCACCTATTTTTGGCGAATTTATTTTGTGCTTTAAGGCTGCCTGTTTGCTACTTTCACTTGTCAGGCTTCCAGCCAGAATCCTGTAAGGGAACAATACGAAGAGTATTAGGGCTTTTATAAAAGAATTGAATGCATTGAGAATTTTGTATCCCTACTTCTAGAAAAACATTAACCTATTTTATTTTATTTATTTTATTTTTATTTATTTATATTGACATAATGAAAGTAGACATACCAAAGAAAATATGAAACCGATATATACAACGGGAATTCTGGAAATCAACTATTCCATATAGTGTTTTAAATAACACCCATTGATAGTGTCGTTCAGGATTTTACCGTCCAAATTTTCTAGCATAAACAAATTCTTTCCTTTAGGAGATGCAACCTTGAATGGTCTATACCAGATGTGATCAAATTGACCATTTTTCACTGAGTCTTCCTTCCTAGCATCCCATTTTAAAACAAAATCTTTGGGGAGAAAATCCATGACTTTGGTCTTACAGTCGAATAACATTTTCATGTCGTCCTGGTATTTTTGCAACCTTTCATCCACTTCAGCCCGGTGCTTTTCAACTTCAATCAGCTAACTTATCCTTCTTGTGATAGGATTTGGCTCTTCCTTCTCATCTTTCCAAAGTTTCATTTCAGGAAGCGCTACATTTATAGGTAACACTACATCTATCTCGTATACCATTTGGAAAGGAGAAGTGCCGATAGACTTTTTTGTGCCTATCTGATTTTCCTACAGAGCGTATTTCAAATGCACATGCCAAGATTTCTTGTTTTCACTTAACACTTTCTTAAGTATATTGATTAGGCTCTTGTTTGAAGACTCGGCCAGACCATTTCCCTGAGGGTAGTATGTCGTGGAATGACCAAGCACAATATTATATTTTTGGCAGAAACTGACCATAGCCATAGATTTAAAAGCCTGTGCATTATCTGTGACTATCTTTCGGGGGCAGCCAAATCTAGACAAAATATTCTCTTCTAAGAAATATATTACCACCGAATCAGTAGCCCTTCTAGTTGGAATAGCTTCCACCCATTTGGTGAAGTAATCTGTAGCAGTCAGGATCCACCTATGTTGAGCACAAGAATGAGGGTTAATTTCACCTATGAAATCTAATCCCGATTGTTGAAAAGGAGCTTTCATTTTGACCGGAACCAATGGAATTTCTGGGAGTTTATGTTTTCCTGAAAACAATTGGCAAGGGTTGCAAGCTCGGACCTTGGCGTTGACGTCTGAAAAAAGTTTGGGCCAGTAATACCCTACCCTCATGATTTTATAAGCCATTGCCCTCCAGGCCTGGTGTTCTCCACACACTCCTTTGTGAAATTGGCTTATGACCTTTTCTGTTTCTGATTCGTCCAAACAAACCAGGGGGAAGCGAAGTGGGTCTTTCCAATACAATTGTCCTTCGGATATACAGTACTTGACTGCATGCAGCTTCAATTTTTGTCTTTGGATTGAATTAAGTCATTAGGGCACTTCAAGGTCAACAAGTAAGATACTATGTCTTTGTACCAATTTGATGAAGAAAATTTCTTTTCGATTCTGATTTCAGCTATTGGTTCATCAATTTCATTCATGTCCATACACTCTTCTCCCCCCTGTAAGCCATTTATTTGGAGAGCTATGAAATTTGATTCAGCTAAGATTTTAGCTAAACCTTGTCCCTTTACTAATTTTGTTGGTTTTATCTTCGAGTTGAATTCTTGAATTTTGGCAAGCCACCGTCCTCTTTTTCCATCACTGTCAAATTGAACCAAAATATATTTTATGGAGCTAGTAGGTACATACGCAATCACCTTAGAATGCAACACATAGGTTCTGAAAGACTTTAACGCCTTCACCATAGCATATGCTTGTTTTTCCATTATATTATATCTAAGTTCAGTGTCTCTAAGACTTTTGCTAAAAAAGGCTATCGGTTGCTCAAAACCTTCTTCATTCTTCTGGAGGAGTACCACGACAAGTGTGTGTTTGGAGGCGAACGAGAAAATAAGAAAATCCTTTAGATAATAAGGGCTTTCTAGTGCAGGTGCCTCACTTATAACTTTCTTGATGCGTGCAAATGATGCTTTAGCTTCTGCTGTCCATTTCACTTCGTTGTTTTTCTTTAGCATATCTATGATCAATTTCACGATTTCAACAAAGTTTGGAATAAATCTTCTCAAAAAAATTATTTTTCCTAAGAATGACTGAATCTCTTTTACATTCCTATGAATACTTATTGTGTCTATAGCTTCAACTCTTTTAGGGTCAATTCTACTTCCATCTCGAGATAAAATATGGCCCAAATGTTTACCTTCTTGCATAGCGAAGTGAGACATTTTGGGATTTAAAGACAAACCAAATTTGCAGTATTTTTCAAACGTCTGCTTGAGATGTATCATGTGATATTCATCAGATTTAGAAAAAATGGTTAGATCATCAAGATAGATAACCACAAATTTGTCTCTTTCGCCAATGAAAGCGATATCCATAGCCTGTTGAAAAGTATCACCTGCATTCATCAAACCATACGACATCTTATCATACATAAATGTACCCCAAGGAGTGGTAAAGGTTGTCTTTTCTTTATCGTGTTCGCTGACGACAATTTGATTGTACCCTGAAAACCCGTCGATCATCGACATCCTATTTGCCCCCACTACTTTTTATAAAACATGATTAATTTTAGGTAGGGGGTAATTATCTTTGAGAGAGGACTTATTTAGATTTATGAAATCAACACACAGTCTAATTTCATTGTTTTTCTTCCTAACCTGGACCAGGTTTGCTACCCAATAGGAATATCTCAGTGGTACAATTATCTTTGCATCCAGGAGTTTTTTGACTTCCCTTTCGATAACAGACAATAAGATAGGGTTGATTTGTCTGAGTTTTTGTTTAAAGAGTTTGACACCATGGTTCAGGGGTATCTTATGTTCTATCAAAGAGGTGTCATAGGTTCTCATCTCTTCATATGACCAAGCGAAAAAATCTTTGTACTTTCTAAGCAACTCCGCGTATTTATTTTTGGTTTCTGTAGATAGATATTTGGATAGTTTCACCATCCGAGGTTTTCCTTTGGTACCTATGTCACAATCCTCAATATCTTCAGGTTGAGGCTATAGAGTGGATTTTGAAGGGATGTCATCTTGATTGAATAATCTTTCCAAGGGAATCAAGCCCTTGGGGATCTGGTTATTTTTAAGAACGAGCATTTGGTGATTCATGATTTTATTTGTGAATTTTTTCATCGTCCTCAAAGACTTGGAAATGTTGTATGTTATTCGGTATTGAAGGTTGATTCCTCATTTGTATGTGATTCTTTAATTTAAACACGGTGGGAGGTGTGAAATTTGAGGCTGCTTTGGCTAACGCATCAGCCTGTTGGTTTTCAGTCCTTGGAAAGAAATGAACATTCACAGAGGAGAAGACATTCTCGATAAGATCCCAAACACAATTCCTATAGGACCTCAACCTAGGATGTTTGGCCTGGTACTATCGGTTCACCTATTTTATGATTAACTCAGCATCGCCAAAAACTTCGAGTTTTTTAATTTTCATTCTCCTAGCGGCTTGTAATCCTAAAACTAAGGCTTCATACTCGCATACGTTATTTGTGTAGTCCACATTCCACTATAGCCTATAGGAAAAGGGGATTAGAAATCGATCATCAGGAGCCACAAGGAGTGCCCTTGCTCCATCTCCTAAGTAGGATGAAGCACCATAAAAAAACATTTTCTATATACCAGTACTATATACATTTTTTTTAATTTTTTCTTTTCCTATGTTTTCTTCTATACAAATTTCATTTATACCTACCTCAAAATTGTCATCAATTGATAATATACAATTTCCTAAATCTTGATCAACAATATATACATGGTGGTTATTTGGGTTATGTGGATCACCTACCATGAATGCCAAGCTAGTTTATCTATAAAAATGCGTGTACTATCCTCCAAAAACTGGAATCGTAGCATATGTCATGTCAAGCTGGAGAGATCCTCCAAGCTTGGCACCCCATGACCTAGACAACAACATACCATATTTAGGAGGGATATCGGTGACCACTACGTCCATAAGAATGATTTTTGCGGGTATTTGTGCCAGACCTACCACTAGGTCTTTAATCATGCCTATGCATTTGACCTTTCTTGAATCAAATGAATATAAGTCTCCATATGGCCTGGTGATTTTGAGACCTAGTTTCTCCATAATGGCTTTTGGCATCACATTGTGAGATGCTCCAAAATCTAGCATGCAGTTATGAAGTAGGTGGTTGAACAAGGTCAATGTGATATAGAAGGGGGCTATAGTGTCTCTTGCACCTTCGAAATGCAGACCAAAAACTATGTTTGGCTTGTCATATTCTAAGTTGATGACATCTTCCTGGTTTTTGTCTTCTAAAAAGCTAATCATCTTGGCAATTTGTTTTCTGTATATGGGATTTTTAGCTAGTTCAACAAGGGGGATAGGGATTTTGATTTTATTTATTTCATTTTCCAGACTAAAATTTCCCAAGGCCTTGTCACTCTCTATGTTGGGGGCTTCAATTCCTTTCTTTTCATCTTTTCTTTGTGGTATGGATTTGGTTTCACTCACAGGGACCTATGTTTTCATGATGGGTGTTCCTACTGACTTTGACTTGACAGGTTGCGTGTCAGTGGTTTGGGTTTTTGCAGTTTGTTTGTCAGCAACCTTTGGAGATACTTCATCTATTTCTCCCCTAGGCAAGATCTTTTTTGTTGTGACAGTTGGAAGACTCTTGTTCCTAGGTCTTAAATTATGTTTCTCCTGTAGTTCGGCTATAATATCATCTGTGATACCCTTATAGGCCAAATATTCAAATGTATCATTGCTAACATTATCTTCCGATCTAATTTATTTATTTAATGATTTTTCGTAATCTTGTCTTGATAAATAAGGTGATTTATTATCGTCACCAAGATTATTAATATCCTCATCAAACTCTTCAAAATCTTCTATATCTTCCTCTCCAATGAAGTTTTCAATTTTGAAGGGGGTTGGGATTTTTTGATCCTCATTTTTAATTGTTTTTTGTGGGGCCTGAGGATCAAGATTCCTTCTAAAATCCTTCCTGGGAAAATTATCCGTTTTTTATTTCTCTAGTTCCATTTTTGAGATCTTATTTGAAAGTTCTCTAATTACCCTAGCCATATCATCTATTTTATCCCCCGAGGATTTCCCTGATCCTGAGGGTCCACCTTGCTCTTTGAATTTCCTATTTTCTTTGTTCCCGATTTATATTTTTGCTTTTAATTTCCCTAATACCATCATGCTCGATTCAATCTCGAGAGAATCGTCTTGCATTTTCGTGAGATCTGTTGATCTTCTTTCTCTCAATAATAAGGAGAAATCGGGATCAAAGGCGCCAACAAAAGTCACCTTTGTTGTAGGTTGTGAAGGTTTGACCTCAACCGGGATTTTGTTATACAACTTGTTAAACCTTTGCGTGAACTCAAGAATAGATTCTGAGTTTTTCTTTCTAAGGGATCCAAATTCAGTTAGGTAATAGAGGTGGAGCCTCCTCTCACCCCATTGTCTAATAAAAGTGTTTTCAAGTTCTTCATAAGATCTTAGAGATCCGACTACTAAGGCTCAGAACCAGGTCCTCACCTGTCCCTTGAAAGTCTGAAGAACGAGTCTAGAATAGACATCTTCGTGTTTGATTCTGAGGATGTCGGCAAATTGGTCAAAGAAATTTATGTGTTCTTGAGTGGTTAAATCTCCTTCCCCTGTAAATTTGGGAAGGCTTTTCATATAATTTTTGGGAAGATCGTGTAGGGGAACTGGGAGGACAAGGGGAGCATATCTAGCATCTACTTTAGCAAAGATTCTAGGAAGCGGTACTTGTCCACCTGTTGGTCCTCTTGGGGCACCACCCCCAACTCTAGTACCTCCATGTGCAGCCATTGGTAGATTCGAGGCTGAAGCTCGGAATGTGTGAGGAGAAGATTCACAGAAATATGGGGAAAATATCCCAGGAAAAGAGAATGTATCGTATGAGAGGGGAAGTGAGACAGATCTCTCAAGTGTTTCCGAAATTATTTGTCTAAGGGATCTTCAGGATTTTAAAATATTTTCCGGATCGGAGATTGGCGAGGTCTGCTTCTCATCCGAGTTCTTTCTGGTTTTCTTTCGGCTGATAGCCAGTTTACTTATCATGGAGTTGCCAAGTGAAAAAAAGAGGAATCCTTAGAAGGTTTTCTATCTTTGTTCACTATCAAAGAAAGAAAGTCTCAATGTCGTTCTTCCCAGGGAAAAGTTTCATTTCTTCATTCCCCGACAATGGCACCAAAAAGATGTTGTTCCTGAGTTTATAATTTAAGGATCTAAAGTATACTGTCAAGGCATCTGTAAAGGTAAAGGTAATTAAAAGGTAAGAATAAAAAAGAAGGGTAAATCAGAGTTGGTTTCTCAACTGCCTCTGTCTAGCTTCCCATTGTTCTTGGATGTTGATATCTCTCTCAATAGCTGCCCATGAACGTTCTAATTCAACCCAGTTAGATGTTGTTTGTAGAATAGTATTAAACAGGTTTAAAGCAATTCTAGTTTGATCTTGGAGGCCAGGTTCAATGTTGGGCTGTCTATTATTTGGGACAGTCATGGAAAATAATGTTTTAATTAAATATGAAAAGTTTGAAGATTTTTTGCTTTAGTTTTTAAGGGATGAAAAGAGAAAAAGAGTTTTGGAACTCAAAATAATAGCATAATAACAATAGAGGTTGTTTCCTATACTTGAAACAATTTTGAGAATAGTAAAATAACAAAGGAATACTGCTGAAAAAATATGAGGCTTTAATCACAAAAGAATCTCATATTATAATAGGAAGTAAAGGGGAAAACGAGATTTCTAATGAAGTGTAAAATATAATCATTCAAATGACCTACAGGTCTTGAAATTGTTGATAGAAATAACAAAGGAAAAACTGTAAATAATTCAATAACCAAATCAATTCAAACTACAACAGATGTATGAAATAAACTTATAGTTAATCATTCATTAGAAATACGTAAGAAGAAAAATATTGAAAAATATTGGAAACAGGGTAAAGAACACATAGCTTCAAGTTGACATAATTCAGAATCTCATCTGTATTATTTATATCATAGTGGATTGGAAAACGTTTTAATACAATTTGCTCTCTCAAAAACCAAAAATCCCTTTTTCAGTCTTGTGAAAATATATTTATACATGATCACCAAATATTTTTCCCGTTGGTAATTAACCAACTTCCTAATACTACGGTTACATGAATGAACAATGTCAAATCGTTTACATTTCTATTCTAACTACTTTATTATTCTAATGATGAAAATCTTCAAAAGAGTATCTCATGTCTGCATTGATGAACCTCCTCCTTCTACTTCAAGACAGCGAATACATTTTCCCAAAAACTTCACCAAAACTCTGGGAGCTTCTGGTATATCTTTTGCCTCAAATATGAAGAACTATTTCTGTAGTTTGGGCAGATGATCTTCAATTATCTTCCTTGTGAAATTAATAGTTTGCAACTTTAAGTTCGGCATCACTATCCATTTGTCAATTTCGGTGACATTGATTACCTTTATTTTTGGGATCTCCACCTGCATTTCCTCTAGATCTTCCTTGAATCTTAGTTGGTGCTTGACAATGTTAATTTCTCCTAATAACCCCGAACAGTTGTTTTTTCCAATGTTAAAAGAATCTTTTTCTAAAAGATCAAAAATTCCTTGACAATCATCATTGACCTCTCTGGTTATTCTTTGGTTTTCTGCAAGGTTTGCCTCCCACACCTTGAGTATTACATCTCCTTTAACCTGCTCTGAAACATATAGTTTTTGAATCTTTCCGACCTCCTCCTTTGTTGAAAGGGCCACTGCTTTTTGGAAAGTCGTTTTGGCCGCTTTTACTTCTCTTTCTTTCTGGAGAATATCTTCCAAGGATTTATTAGTTTCCTAAAAGTAATTCTGGACAAATTCCAGATTAAAAAACACTCCCTGTTGTTCTTTTTCTATCTTCATATGTATTTTCGATACCTGGGCCTGGAAGATTTCGAGCTCGACCACTTGCTTTATGACCTGTGCTTGAGTGACCTGTATTTTCTGATTTGCTTCCTCTAAGCTTGCTTTCATTTTTTGAATCTCTTGAATATCATTTAATCTAGCTTGTTCTAGACCCTTTTTTATTCCCCAACAGATATTTATTTCAGTCTCTTTTAATTGACCCTGTAGTTGAGCTATCATTTGGTCTTTTTGTTCCAACATAGTTGTCAAACTGCCCACATAGTATAAATTTGCCGACGCTAAATCTCCCATTGTGCCCGTTATTTCTGTAACAAATTCTCCCTCTTTAGGTTTTTGTCCATCAATAATGATCTTGTGTTTTTTAATCATCATATCTCCTCTTGGATGCATCTCCTATTTCAGGATAACCTTCTTCTTTTTACTGAAAAAATAATCAGATGAAGGAATCTCATCCCTAGAAATAGGCTCAAGATCACTAATGTATAGATCTCCCTTGTGGGGGTTTCCATAAGTAGATTGCAATGGAGTCAAGGAAGTAATGGGACTTCCAAGTTCTGTCGATGTTGTTCCTCCTACCTTTTTCGGAAAACTCTCAGGGATATTTGAAGGTGTTTCCAATTCCTTTCCTTTCCCTACCTCTGATTTTTCTATCTGGGGGACTTCTGTTTCTTGCGAAGGAATTTCATCCTCCTTCATTTTTCCTTTTGTATTTGCTTTATCCTATACATTTGTTTCAAAGCCTGGGGGAGGCCCTTCTTGCTCTAGAGGAGGGGTCATGGATTCACCCTGCAAACTCTTTGGTAAACAACTTCGCCTATGACTCTGGAATGACATGAAACCAACCTGTGAGTCAGGTGACATGGCCTATACCCTGTTCAATACTTCTTCATAAGTTTTAACCTCCTTGAAAATATCATCATAAACAGATGTTTCATGCTCATAAGCTTTCAAATTACAATGCATCAAATGTCTACTTACTAATTGATAAGGGTCATTCTTTCTGTGCTCAATATCTACCAGTTTTATTTCTTCTAATGCTTCAGCCTCTACTTTAGAATGGTCGAGGTTTAGTAATGAAAATTTCCCGACATACACAGGGAAGATTGGCTAGGATTTCTTTTGAGCTACTTTTAGCTCTATTCCAATATGACCTTTCACTATTTGATGTGCTACCTCCCTCAATACCAATCTGTCCGAGAGGAATTTTGGAAGTGCGTGAGGGGGGATTGAGCATCCATAAACCCTAATATAATAGAATTTTTCATCAACAAACTAGTCGGCTATTGCTTTGCGATTTCCTGAGACTGACTCAGAAATGCAAGGAGGTTCACAGCCAAGAAATTTTTTATGCATTGGAATTATTATAAAATGACAAATTTCGTAAAATGCATTCTCAGCATTTTCTTCCCAAAGTGAAGAATGATATTCATGAATGGGCTCGGGGCAAGTTATGTTCCAACTCCAATTCATCAAGGGAAAATGAGTCATAAATCAAACTACGTCCATAATGTATGCTGACATATAAAAGGCCACTGGTTGACCTTTAGATTTTGCAACTCTGTAGTTTGAAACTACTTGAGCTAGGTAAATCCTTCTGAAGCTTCTTCTAAAAAGGGCACCCATTCTGCAGGAAAATGGCAGGGATCCTTTTTCCCAAAAAGTCTACACAGCATAATAGCTACATAGACCATGTATTCGTTCAAAGATGTCGTGGCATAAACCCCGTGGGTATCGGCCCTAAACTTTGATAGACATCTCCACCGATATCTAATTAAATCATAATAAGTTCAGTTTGCCTCAGTACACTCTTTCCTTTGAAATTCAGCTAAAAACTCAACATTAAAAGTGTACATAGGGTTTGGTGAGAGCTTATACATTACTTGTATATGTTCTGGCCTGAACAAGCCGACAATGACCCCTTGATCATTTAAGATGCTCCTCATCGGAATATCAACCTTTTCCAGGGCCCAACTGATCATATCGTTGTACGCCATAAGCCGAGGGCGTGTTGCGATCTTATGAAGCTCTGATTCTACTATATCCCAAAAGTGATTCTCAGAATTAGTATGAGAATTCTTGAATTCGTATTCCAGGAATTCAGAGATTTGTGTCCAAGATTTAATTGAGTCGATAGCGTGTGGCATAGTGTTAGATATGATATCTCCTTCCTGTGTATCTTCACTCTTCTTCGGTGCCTTTTTTGGTGCCATGACTTTAAGTTAGATGGAAAACCTATCATAGAAAAGGAGTGTATGAGCTCGGTTGAATGTGTCTTGCACTTGATAGTATGAAACAAAAAATGTTGTGAAACATAGACCTTCAAACTCTCTTTTAATTCATTTAACGATGAAGGGACTGACGCAGGTGACAAGAATTCAAGACATTTAATGTAGTAGATATTTACTAAGATACGCATTAGTGTCACATATCACCAGTTATTCTTTATTTAAGTGGTCGCATTTTGGCGCTTTTGAATTCAAAAAATGGAACATTTCATTCAATCGGAAACCAGAACGTGAACACAACCTAAAAAGATTGATTGTCATTAATCATGCTTTCAAAACAGAGTTAATTTATACTAATCACAGATTAAGAGTCAAGATTTCATGTTTTGGGATTTCGGGAATCGAGTTGACAAGAGGTATGTTATCACTGAATCCCGACTTCTGAAATTGTGAAATCACGACAAGATTAAATAAGACTTAAATTCATTTTAGCAAAATAATTGATTAGAATTAAGCGTTTCGGGATTTTGGGGATTGTGTTGATAGGAAGTATGTCATCGATGAATCTCGATTTCCAAAATTGCGAAATGATTAACTTAAGCCTTAAATTTCAATATTAGCGAATTAATTAATCAGGATTAAGGATTAACCTCCAAACATAATTAATTTAGATTAACATAGATTTTGAGTCGGGATTTCATGTTTCAGGATTTCGGGGATCGAGTTGACAAGAGGTATGTTATTGCTGCATCCCGATTTCCGAAATTGTGAAATCGTGACATGTTTACATTAGGACTTAATTCCATTTTAGTTAACTAATTAATCGGGATTAAGGACAAAACAAGATTAACAGTTTAACACAAATTATGGGTCAAGATTTCGCGTTTTGGGATTTCGGGGATCGTGTTGAAAAGAGATATGTTATTGCTGAACCCCGAATCCTAAAATCGCGATATGATTAACTTAAGCTTTAACTTTTCGTGTTAGTGAATTAATTAATCAGAATTTGAACTAACTCTCATTCTTTTGGGAAACTAGGGATCGAGATTTCGTGATTCAATATGTATTGAAACATATGTTCTCAGCAAACCCTGAATCCCGAAATTTTTTTAAAGTTAATCTTAATTCCTTTAGTTTTTAATCTTATCATGATTAAAAAATAACTTTATAGAAAATGCGTCGGGACTCTTATAACATTTTATGTTTTTTACCTTTTATTATTTAAAGAATAAAGTTTTTTAGGAAATCAATACCGGGATTTTGGGAAAGATAATGAAGCTTATGCTTTATGAAAAGCCGAAACCCGAAAAGGGAAAGTTTAGGTCTTAGGGATAAAAAATTTAAAATTTGTTTCAACAATGTTGTTGAGATTTAGCAAGCTTCCCTAATCCCTTCATTCTCTGAGTAGCATCCCCTGACATGGAAACTCCTTTTCCAGAGTTCCTTACTCTCTTATGTATACATAAGATGTGTTCCTATCCTTATTGGGTTATCTGAGGAAAATCATTGATGTTAAGTTGATTCTCGAAGGGATTTTGGAGGAACCTGGGAAGTTGGCTCTGAGGCAATGCTAGAAGTTGAACCAGGTTGTAACCAACTTTCACATATTATTAACAATAGAAGAGTTCTCTTTCCCTCCTATATTGTGTTCATTATATGTTGTCGTTTTTCATATATAATTTTATTTATACAAATAATATATGCTACTTGAACCTATAACTACCTTGTTGTAGCACTACCTTGGTTTCCTATTGCAAGGCTAGTTCTGGTAGAGACTAGGAGTGCTTCGATAAGCAGGAATGAGGATCGACATCAAATGAAGGCTTTAAGGTGCAAGTCTTCTCCTTTTTCCCTTCCCTCCTCTCTCCTAGTAAAAAGCAGTTACTTCTTGTTTGCAAGCTTTTTTGTGAGGGTAGATTGTTTTCTTCTAAATTCGGTCTTGCTCTACTATGACTTGACCCAAGGTCACGAGGGAAAAATCCCTTAATCAATGCTTGACCATAATTGACCATGGTTGAGCATGTTTTTCTATGGTTGTTCATGTATGACCCACGGTTGACCATGTTTGACCATTGTTCACCATGTTTGAAAATGTTTGGCCATGTATGAATATGGTTGACCATGGTTAACTATGGTGGACCATGATTGACAATGTTTGATTATGGTTGACCATGGTTGATTTTCACTGACCATGATTGACTTTGGTTGAATTTAGTTGACTATGGTGGACTATGATTAATTTTGGCTTACTTTGGTCCACAATGGTTAACCATGTTTAACCATGGCTAACTTTCGGTGACCATGGTAGACCATGGTTAGCCATGTTTGACTATGATTTTCTATGTTTGATTATGGAAAACAATGGTTGGCCATGTTTGACTATGCCTAACTTTGGTTAACTATGGTTGGATATGGTTTGACTTTGGTTGACCATAGTTGGATATGGTTGATTGTGGTTAGCTATGCTTTACTATGGTTAACTATAGGTGATCATGTAAACTATGGTTGATTGTAGTTGACTATGTTGATCATGTTTGACTATAGATGACTATGGCTGACAAGGGTTAACCATGGCTAACTTTGTTGAGAACGATTAACCTTGTTATAATTTTTAAATTTCGATGGATTATGTTTTCCCATGGTTGACTTTGGTTGACCATGTTAGGCTTTCACCATGTTTGATTATAGTTGAATTTGATTGACCATGGTCAATCGAGTTTGACTATGGTTGATTATTTTTTACTATGGATGACTATGGTTGAACATATTTGATTATGCTTGACTTTGGTTAACCATGGTTGATCTTGGTTAACTATGGTTGAATTTCATTGCCCATGGTTGATAATGGTTGATTATGGTTGACCATGCTTCATTGTGGTTGACTATGGGTGACCATGTTTATTGTGGTTGATTATGGTTGACCATGTTGGACTATCGTTAATTATGCTTAACTGTGAATGACTGCGATTAACCATGGTTGACTTTTGTTGAGCATGGTTGGTCGTGATTTACCTATTATTGACCATGTTGACCATGGTTGACTTTTGCTACTAAGAATGGTTGGCCATGTTTGACTATGGTTGACCATGTTTTAATATGGTTGATAGTTTTACTATGGTTGACAATGTTTTATTATGGATGACTATGGTTGACCATGTTCTACTATACTTGACTTTAGTTGACCATGGTTGACTATGGTTGGCCATGGTTGGCCATATTTGACTATGGATGACCATAATTTAACTTATTTGACTATGTTTGACTTTCATTGAGCATGAATGGCCTTGTTTGATTATGAATGATTATAGTTGACCACGATTGAACTTCACTGACTATGTTTGACTTTCATTGAGCATGGATGGCCTTGCTTGATTATGAATGATTATGGTTGACCATGTTTTAGTATATTTGTATTTTGAACATGGTCACCCATGGTTGACAATGATTGATCATGTTTGACTTTATTTGACTATGGTTGAACATGTTTGACTATGGTTGACTATGATCAACTATGGTTGACTATAGTTATGTCACATTGTGATGCATAGCTTGGTTGACTTATGTTGAACTACTATGTTCATAAATAGTTATGTTATAACATTTTGATGTTCCTCAAGGTTTATGTTGGATTACAAGGTTCCTTAATGGGTGTGTTGCATTTAAGCATTCATCTTGGTTTACTTCTCTTGAACTACTACATTCTAGAATAGTTGTGTCACATTGTGATTTTAATCAATGGTCGTGTTGTATTATTAAATTCCATAAGGGTTTTGTTGGATTATGATGTTCATCAATGATTATGCCACATTATGAATTTTCTTAAGGGTTTTGTTGGATTGTGATGTTCATTTATGGTTATGTTGCATTGTGACATTCATCTTTGTTGACATATGTTGAATTGTTATGTTCCTCAATGGCTATGTCACATTGCAATGTTCATCAAGGTATATGTCAGATTGAAACATTAAGAGGGATGACCATGGTTGAAATTGAAAGGTTGACTTGAAAATTATGTTGCATTCCAACATCAAGAGGTTGGAAATAATAATTATTATTTCTTTAGTTAATTATGTAACATGTTTCTTTTTATGTGAACTTTGGTGTATCTAGATTCTTGTTTTTGAAATTCCTTATTACTTGACATTAATGGGTATTTTGTAATATGATGTTCATCTTGGTCAAATTATGTTGAATTCCTATGTTCCTAAATAAGTGTATTGCATTGTGATGTTCATTAAGGGTTATGTCACATTGAAACATTCATGAAGGGTTATGTTGGATTGCAAAATTCCTTAATGACTATGTCACATTGCAACGTTCATATTTCTTGACTTATGTCAAATTTCTATCTACTTCAATGGTTATGTCACATTGTAACATTATATTCGTAAATGGTTATTGGACATTGCAATGTTCATCATGTCAGATTGTGACATTCCTAAAGGCTTATTCTAGATTTCAACATTCCTTAATTATTATGTTGCATTGCGATGTTCATATTTATTGACTTATGTCAAATTTCTACATTCCTTAATGGTTATGTCTCACTACAACATTCATCATGGTTATGTCACATTGAAACATTAAGAGGGTTGACCATGGTTGAGATTAACAAATTGACTTCAACATTATGTAACATTGTGACATTAAGAAGTTGATAATAATAATTCAATATTTCTTATTATTATTTATTTATTTAACCAAGTTTATTTTTATGTGAACTTTGGAGTATCTACATTCTTGTGCTTGAAATTCCTTATTTTTTCCAAAGAAAAAATTGTCATTTTATTCAAGACGATTAAAATTATGGTGGTATATGCTTGTACAACAATACTAACAACCATTTAAGGCTCGAGAAGAAACAAGTAGTAGCATCCCTAAAATTTATAGTACAATTATTTATCTTCATAGTAGTTATCTTTATAAAGGAATACAAACCCTCACAACTACCATGCCTACAGGCCTTTGTTGAGATCCACATATATAGTATCAAATATATATAGTTCTCTCAAACATGATTTCAAAGAAATATAATAGTGAAAAAGTGCTTTTGTTCCCAATAGAGTGAGAAGAAAAACAATAACATATCACATAAAAGGAAGGTGGGTATATTCCCTATGTATCCCATTGTTAACTCCATGAACATATCACATATTGTACTACTAAAGTCAAAATAAGAAGGTTCAATTCCCATAATTCTACATTGTTATCGGTTCCATGACCAACACCTACTTTAAAACCGATGATATAGGACTCAAAAATATATAAATGTCTCATGTTCTCCCCACTGGTGGCTCTCCCTGAGATGTGACATCAAAATAATCCCAAGTATTTATTCTTGTCAGGACATGTATGGGTAGGAATAAGTAACTTCACACTTGCATTATTTAATTAATGTGATATATACATAAATACTTCGAGGATATGACTTTTGGTTTCATCTTCTGAGAGGTTTGAATGACTCTTTGTATTCATCTACAACTCTTCATATATTATTCATAATAATATTTACAAAATACCATAATCATAAGGATTAGGTATCCAACATTTCCCCTTAATTCGAAGGGATGTTTGTGAGTCCAAGCATCATTATGAACTTTTCAAAAAAAATTCTTCTAAGTTCTTGTTTTACTACCTTCTCCTCTAGAAAAACCATGTGATTGATTCTTCTCTTTTTGAGAAATGAAAATGGTCTCTCTAGTGCGTTGATCTCTCTTTGTTCCAAAAGCTTTCTCTCGATCTCCACCAAATATTCAAATAGAGAAAAAGTGTGGAAATTTAATGACAAAATCAACAAGATAGAATTTTGTCATACACTTAGAAACCTAGAGATAATTGTCATTAATGAACTCTGAAATGTTCACACCCACATTCTTAAATTACCATATGCATAAATACACATTGCTAAGCAATTTAGTAGCTGAATAAACACAATGAACAACAATTACACATTCATGTAAAACACATAAATTTAGGAAAATTCTAGGGAAAACCCCAATGTGGGGAAACCCAATGAGAGAGAGAGATTCTATTATTCAGTTTCATAAAAGTACATATCAACAACAATAACACATTTCCAACCAAGAGAAAAACCACTTACAACACAAAATCTATCCCACCAAAATTTGTCTTGAAATCCGTACCATGGTCCATACAGTTGTACGGATTTACTGAAACAACACCTCATAAAATTTTCCCAGAACATGTTGTTGTACCCTCTTCCTATACGGTCGACCTCCTTTAGAAAACTCAAGAAAACTTGCCTCGAAATATGTGCACCAAGCTACTTCGATTTTCATGCCCAAGTTTGTTGTTGTATGACCTATACGGATCCGTACAGTATGAATTGTACGAACAAAAACACAGAAGCACACCAAAACATAAATCCCTCCTTGGGATTTGTGCCCTAGATCTCTTGGGAAACATGCCCTCCTTGCTTCCCTCTTTCCTCTCTCAAGCTTACTCAGAAATCTCTCAAGCTCCTTCTCTCAATGTGTCTTGCAAACTACCCAATGCATTCTTTTATAAAATTTGAAAGTGGCCTTTTCCCTCCAAAGTCTCTTTTCACCTTCCCCAGCCCTAAATCTAAAGGCCAAGATCTAATATTTCCTTTTACAATATCAAGGGTCATGATTCATTCCATCCAAAATGAATCACTTAAAATATTGAATTACTTTTCACTTTATTACATAAGTGCACTTTATGAAATAAAGTCACTTTAAAATTAGAAGGTACAGTTTATTAAAAAGTCACTTTAATAAAAGAACCACTTTACAACTTTATAAAAACCCATTACAAAGTTAAGTTCGTAGTAGTGTCAACATAAGGTTACATCCGCATACAAGAAAAAACATGCAGAGTACCTCTCGAGCTATAAAAGATAACACTCCCTCTTAGCAAGGGAAGTACTCGTTGCCATCACTATCATCTAGTTCCATCACACTGTGTGCATTAGGATCTCCCTTTGAAACTGGAGCCATCCTCAACAACTACACCAAATGTGAACTAGAATATCTTCTCCTGACAGCTACCTGGAACCCTGAGCTCCTAGGAGAATCCACTCCACCCTGATCATCGGTTCGTCCACACTGGCTGAGTCTTCTACCAGTGCTCTGAAGAGACTCTCTTTATTCTCTCGGAATGCAAGACTGAATCCATTCGGCCCACCGCAATCTCATGTGCCTCCTCATGCTCCTCATCCAATGTTGAATCATCCACTAAAGGTTGTCCTCTCAACATATACAACCTATCCACCCGATAATCGATCATCTGCAGTTCCACTAGGTCCACTCCGTCCCTGTAGATAAATACATGTTCCCTCTTGAACAATGTACAATATCCTACACCCTCCAAGGCTAAGACTAACAGCAAGTCAACCCTCAACCCTGGTACAAAGAGAACTCCATCAAGCTCCAGGAATCCTCTATACTTGAGTTGGAATATAACCCTTCCAACTCCATGTATAGTGCGTGCCATACCAACTTCACTCGCCACCTCCCGGTTAAGACCTATCTCTGTGATAATTAGGAATACTCGCCAGATTCCCATCATGTGGCATGAGGCTCCACTATCCATAGTCCATCTGACATCACCACCAAATCATCCACTACCGACACTGGATACTAAGGTCACCAAAGAAAATTCATTTTCAAACTTGGAAGAAAATTCATCCATGGATGCTTTAGTAGCTGTCTTGGCCCTTTCTTGTTCCTTATTCTTCTTCTTCCTCTCAGGACAATGAGAAGCAAGGTGCCCCAACTGGTTACAACAATAGAATCTGAATTTACTCAAATATCTTCCTGAATTTCCTTTTTTCTTTCCCTTTACAGAAAGAGAAACATTCTCCTTAGTTATGTCATCCTTCTGTTCACTTCTCTAAGACCCCTCCTAGGTCTCCTCCTGAATGAAATTGTTCCACAACTTGCTCCAATCTAGAATATTCTCATGACCCACCACACATTTCACAAACACTTCCCATTCCCTGGTGAATCCTGTCAAGGCTATCCTCACAAACTTCGAGTCTGATATGACCTCTCCAATTGTAGCCAACTCATCTTTTACTTGAGCTACCCGGGTAAGAAAATAAGACACACTTTCCCCCTTACCCATCTTAGTATCATGTAGCTTATCCTTCAAGGCCATCTTCTGATTTTCATTCTTTGCCTCAAATAAGTTCTGAAGTGTATCCCACATCTCTTTTGTTGTCTTCTTCTTAGCCAAGTGTGGAATAAGATGGTCCTTCACCCCATAAAAAATAATCCCTTGAGCTTTGGCCTCCTTTACCTCATGCAAATTCAAAGCAATAGGATCTATTGCGGGAGCCACAACAACAAAATTGGCATAGTTCCAATTTTTTTTCTCCTTGAGAACAATTGACATCCGAACCTTCCACTCCAAATAGTTGGTAATTCCATCCAACTGATCCTTAAATATAATGATTGCATCCACATTCCCTATCACAACTCAAGGAAAACAATCAACATATTCCCCCCCTTCAACTTTGCTAAAAAATCTCACTGCTCATTATCACTCAGAGCCTAAGCTCTGATACCATGTATAAATTTAATGACAAAATCAACAAGCTAGAATTCTATCATACTCTTAGCAACCTAGAGATAAATGTCATTAACGAACTCTAAAATGTTGACACCCACAATCATAAATTACCATATGCATAAATACACATTGTTAAGCAATTTAGCAGCAGAATAAACACAATGAACAACAATTACACATCCATGTAAAATGCAGAAATTTAGGCAAATGTCAGTGAAAAACCCAATGTGGGAAAACCCAATGAGAGAGAGAGATTCTATTATTCAGCTTTAGGAAAGTACATGCCAGCAACAATAACACATTTCTAGACAAGAGAAAAACCACTTACAACACAAAATCTGTCCCACCAAAATCTGTCTTGAAATCCATGGCACAGTCCGTACAGTTGTATGGATTTCCTGAAAACAAAACCTCGTAAAATGTGCCCAGAATAGGATGATGTACCCTCTTCCTTTACGACCGATCTCCTTCAGAAAATTTAGGAAAAGATGCCTTGAAACATGTGCAGCAAGATGCCTCAATTTTTGTGCCCAAGTTTGTTGTTGTATGACCTGTATGGATCCGTACAGTACGGCATGTACCAGAAAAAACACAACAACACACCAAAACATAAATCCCCCCTTGGTATTTTCACCCTAGCTCTCTTGGGAAACATGCCCTCCTTGTGGCCCTCTTTCCTCTCTCAATCTTACTCGGAAATCTCTCAAGATCCTTCTCTCAATGTGTCTTGTACACTACCCAATGCATTCTTTAATAAAATCTGAAAGTGACCTTTTCCCTCCAAAGTGTCTTTTCACCTTCCCCAACCCTAAATCCAAAGGCCAAGATCTAATCTTTCCTTTTACAATATCAAGGTTCGTGATTCATTCCCTCCAAAAAGAATCACTTAAAATATTAAAGTACATTTCACTTTATTACATAAGTGCACTTTATGAAATAAAGTCAAATTAAAATTAGAAGGTACACTTTATTAAAAAGTCACTTTAATAAAAGAACCACTTTACAACTTTATAAAAACCCATTACAAAGTTAAGTGCCTAGTAGTGTCAACATAAGGTTACATCTACATACAAGACAAAACATGCAGAGTACCTCCCGAGCTATAAAAGCTAACAAAAAAAATCGTCATGTCTTGGCTAATATTGGCATTACTTTGAGTGAAACCCTTCCACCTATTCTTATCCATGAGAATAGAGAATATATCACGAGGCCTCGAATGGAACTTCTCCATCAAATAAATGGTCTTTAAATCCTCCTTCACAACCAGGGGAGGGGGAAGGGGGTGCTTTACAATCGTTGGTTGTAAAACCCTTCAATTCTATTGCATATTGCTTCTAATAGAGTTGAATTCAACATTTGCATACCCAAGGTATGAAATAATTTCTTCAAAAAAAATGAAATGTGTTTTTAATGGTAATTTTGGGCCATTTACATTTAGCTTCTAAGTTCTCTTTAATCGAGCAATGAGTTGAAATTTTTTTCTTAGGTATTATACATATTGGTATGGAGAAACTATAACATGAATTACATTTCTAAAGCATAGGAGTAGAAAAATTCCTCTAAGGTTTCAAACTCATAAGTTTATATCTCTTGTTTCGGGAAATGAAATTCATAGGTTGATATTTTAATGCTAGAGGGACTTCAAATTTCCATAAATCTTATCTCCCACAAAAATCATTGTAAAGTCAATATAGATTGGGATGTAAAATTGAAAATTTCTTATGTGGGACAATGTAATGTTCATTCTCTAGTGATATTGATTAGGTATTCAACCCTCAAATACATAAACAAAAAAGAACTACTTCTACAGATGTCACACCTTCTATAACTCTCAGCCATTATTATTTCTCGGGGTATTCCTTATTTTCGTTCCTTCAGACTCAAGATTGCAGTTTCTGCCACTTAGCAAAACATAAATTTCAAGCAAAAGAAGTCCAAATGAGAAATAAGAAATCACGAGAAGTAAGAAATCATTGATAGGATAGGTAATAAAACCCTAGGTATATTTGATGTTGGGGAATAGGGTGGAACATGACATGAAATAGAGAATACAATACTACAAAGAATTGAAAAGGAAAAAAAATTGAAGATAAAGGGTGGTGTCTACATACACTATTACAACACTTAAGTAGGACACACTGTGATCATAAAATCACAGTTCATGTTTCACATCTTGATCTGCATGATATATTGAATAATATCCATGATGATAATTCCCCAGAGGGTCTCCTTTTTATAAAATCTGGAATATCTTGTCCATATATAAGCTTCGACTGTTAGAGTTGACTCTTCCAAATTCACATTATTGAGTCAGCTCGACAAGGATGTTCGACCTGATCTACCATTCATCCATCTCGTAGTTGATTATTTGGATTTTCAGTCCATCACCCAATTATCTTTGACTGTTGGTTAAATGTCTGACTGACATGCATGTCATTGTGTTTGTTGTTCAATATAGTGATTCTCTCAACGACGTTGAAAGAAAGTTTGAAGAAGGTCCAAGGAAGCAAATGCTAGAAGAGATTCCACCTTGGATCAAAATGTTGTTTGTAGAGAAAATAATTATGTGCATGGAGCCCGATAGGATGGCTGAGTAAAACCCCCTAATGCTGCGGTGGGATTTGGAAAAGGTGAGGGAAAAAGATCTAGAAGATGGATCTAGGAAGGAGAATCCATAAATTTGTTAAGATGAGGTAAGCATTGGAATGTACCCAGAGGAACAAAGGAGAAAAAGAGCCAAGAGATACACAAGAAGATCTTAGTTGAGAAAGAAAGTTGAGTAGAGGAGTGGAGAAGAGTTAGCCAAGCATGCACAACAAGGTGTCGGGCCTAGAATGAAGAGAAAAATCACACCAAGTGTTGCGTCTCTTTTGTCACTTGAGTGAGAAAATTAGAGATGCTTACAAGACCAGTTGTGTTAGCTAGGCAAGACAACAGTAAAGGAAAGGGTTAGAAATATAAAGCATGCAAGATAAGAAGAAAACTAAACTAACAAAAAGAAAAGGAATTAAACTAGAGTGCATAAGATCAGTAGAACAAGAAAGAAACAAGACTCATGCCACCAATGGAAAGGAGTATATTAGTGGAAGTAAAAACACCGAAGAGAAAGTGAGACTTTGGGTCCCCTCTTCCTCCAAGGGAGGGATCTTGAACCCCCAAGATTGAGCTCTTCTTACAACTTGAAAACTTGAAAGAAATGGTGAAAGAATCCCAAGCTAGTTCACTCAAAAGGTGATGTGAATAGCTCAAATGAAATGGTGCTAGTATGCTCTTGATGAGAAAAGAGGATTCCCCAAGAGAATAACAACAACATAACCTTACAAATGAATTCCTTGAAAATGTAGTGCACCCATGACCTCTTTTTATAGCATAACTTTGAGGCATTGTGCAACCAACTTTTAGTGTGAAAAGGGGTTGTTTAGGGCACCTTTAGGTCTTTGACCAGCCACCCAGCTAGATCCAGCTGAGATTTGGATGTTAAATCGACTTAGAAGCTGAACCATAAGTGGGTGGGAGGCCAACCAACATCATAAATGCATCGTTCTTAGGTGTGCACATCTTTTAGCATCCACAGTCGTGCATCGTGCACATGTGCACTTTTCCTGCGTTTCTTGATGGCGCATGTGCATGCGTGGCCTATATAGTCATAAAGCATCTAAATTTTATAACTGGTTGTATAGTTTTGGACCTTTTGGAAATGCTTTTTGGTAAATTTGGTCCATGGGTGAACTAATAGCTGATTGGAGATGCTGGATTCCTGTAACAATTTGCGGATGAAATTTCAGTGATAACAGATGCCCCCTAATGGATGAGGTTAGGAGCATACATATAGCCGAAATTCATCAATGTTTCTTCTACTAAGAGTACCATTCTAAGAAAGAGCGATAGTGAGAGTGTCAAGAGTGACCCGTTGGAGGGGGAGGGGAGCCTGTAGGACCCAAAACCTTTCGCAAGATGTGAAAAATAAATCTATGTACAAACGAGGCAGGCATGCCCCATGCTCGTGTCATGTAACTCAAAAATGTGTAATACAGTAACTGAAGTTCTGTGTTGGTAGAGATGATTGCAGTGCCCTCGGGGGCATGTTGATAATAGAAAAGGACAATTCTGATGGTGAACAAACTCTGAAAAGAGGCGACGACACCTAAGAAGTGTCACTGATTCATAGGCATTGATGGCCTAACAATGTTCAGAGGTCTTCGGTGAATATAAAAAACAACTGCAATAGTCGCAAAGTAAGACCCACCACCACATGAGAAATTGTTGAAGTTGAATGTAGTGGGGGTCAATGACAACTAAGAGAAATGATCGTTCTCTCTATGTCGTCTGAGACTCCTCATTGTAAAGGTAATGAGAGTCAATATACCGTCGCCTTTTTGGAAACTGTGTTGATGTCGACAGAAAGGGAGACGCAACTTTGAGAAGTGGAGGGCTTCATGAAATCCACTGGATAAAGTCAGGAACTGAGGAGTAACATGGACGAAGTCCAAGAGTAGTGAGACTACAGGTTGCCCTTGGTTGTGGAAATATGTAGAGTGGCAACAACCATGAAACTGAATCTAGCATCAGGGGGACAACTAGACGAGGGTAAATTGTGCCAGAGGCATGAAAAAATGGACAAACAAAGAGATCAAAAGGTGTATGAACTATAAGATGCTTAGGGTTTATGGATAATGTCATCGATGGAAGGAAAAGAATGCCCCAACCAAGGGAGACAAGGGTTTCTTTTCCAGAAAAGGAAGGTCGCTAAAGGCGACAACATAAGGCTATGTAAATGCGGGAAAACGGTTTTGTACAATTACTAAAAGAGTAAAGAATAATTTAGGATGAGTGTACAGGTACAGAAATGGGTGCCCCAGTGAAATATGGCTTGGCCTGTGGGGGCGCAAGTTGCGTGGAGAACAGGTGGAGGGTGGGGGCCCATAGGTGGGTTTCCGTATGAGGTAAATGAATGGAGGGAAATTTATAGATGGGCAAACTGAATATGGATGATATGGATGGGTAATGATACTATGGAGGTGTAGTCAAAATAAAACCATGATGAGAAAAACTGGGAGTCCATTGGGAAAGCTAGAAAAATGAGGAGAAGGATTATGTGGTTGATTCTCGAAAATATGTAAGACTATCAGGACTCCCATCCCTAAAGGGTGAAAACAACATGAGTGTCAAAGTGCCAAGGGGAACTAGGAATGGGACAACTCATGTGGGGGAGAGTGCTACTGGGTGACAGTACTAAAATGTAGCGGAGGTGACAGTACTGCAGAGCCGGATATAGGGACCCTAAAAGAAAATTTTAGAGGGTGTGACTGGAGATGCAATTGAGATTTAGAGGGAATGATTACATGCCAGTGTCGATTATATACCTAAAGGGGTGTGCTCATGTGTGATGACCAAGTACCTACACACATGACAACCAAATACCTGACGTGAACAATATATGAAGATAATCGAACATATAACCGTTGATTTGATAATTTTGAACATGAGCATGCGTACCTGAGCGAGGTATGGAAAAATGGCTCCCCGAGGGCTAAGGATGAAAAATGGCCCGGGGACTGTCTTGATGTAGATAGTGGGGTGATGATATTGTGGCTGAAGACGGATCGAAAAATGGATGCTCGGAGCTCCCAGAATGGAGTCTGGAAGGTTGGCAAAAAGGGCCTATATATAGTTGTAGGGCCCACATTGCCACCTCATTTGTACTTGCTGCTATAGTGGTTAGAGAGGAAATTGCAGAGTAGATTCAGAGATTTCGAGAGGTCAAGGACACCGATCTAGGAGGTGCAAGAGTTAGGTTAGTGGTCTCATTCTCCTGTACAGTAGTTAGGTGTCAATTTTTGAGGTAGGACTGTATGGATGGCCATACAGTGAGTTTTTGGAGGTGTGGTCCCTCAAATGTGTGGGAGATCGATGGTGACACGTGCATGAATGTGCGACTGTAATGGGTACAGCCGTGCATGGAGCCACACTAGTGGGGAAAACAAGCACGCATGGGATGTGTGCCTATCCGAAACACAACTGCGCATATGGGCATGGCAGTGTTGCTGACAGTTGCACATGAGTGTGCAACTTCATAGTGAACATGCACGCATTCGATTCACACCTGTAGGTTTGAAAGGCGCACATACATGCATTCCTATGGCATAAATAGGTGTGCATGCATGCGTGCCTGTGGGGAAAACATTTGTGCCTTTGAGGCAAAGCTGAGAACCCCCCCCTTTTTTTTAGGGAGTTTGGTGTTTTTGTGATGATTGATCGAGTATTGTATATGTGGATGTAGGTGATCATTTGGGACGATGTCGATCCATTGGAGAGAGAGGGACTGGGCCCATCTGAGGGAGGCTGTGAGGGATGAGGAGCCGATAGTTCATGGTGCTTTGGTGGCCTGTGGGCTACTGAATTTTTTTGAGTGCCCACTGTTGAGAGCACAGGAGTATTTGCTGCAATTCATGATCTCGATGTGGAGTCCAAAGTTGTAGTGTTTCATTGTGCACGGGGAGCACTTGGCATTCTCTGCTAAGGAGGGTGTCTATTTTCTAACTGGTCTCCCTTTTTGGGACACCCTGTTGCTGGCCGAGCCAGTGGTAGTTGGATATGGGAAGTTGGCTACCCTTGCTCGGACATATTGTTGGGGGGAGGATTTTATGTCTGGGTCAATGGTGAGGATTGGGGTGATAGATGCTCTGGTACATTGTTTCATTGTAGCGATGGTTGTGAGAGTGTATGGGTTGCTCGCGACTTAGCGTATCAGTGGTGGCCAGCTGAGGATTATGCAGTGGGCACTCGGGGGTGAGCATTTCGCCTGGGGCTTGATGCTGCATGCCAAGATGGTGGGACAAATTACCAGATGTCAGGCGGCAGACTCAGGGGATTTTGCCTTTAGATCTATCCTGGTGGCTTGGTTTCTAGAGAGGGTGTCGATGTTGCGCCCGAGAGTTTTGTTAGATCCACCAGGAGTGTGAGAGCCACGACTACAGTGGTGGTCGACAATTTTGGTTTGACATGGGGGTGGGGAGGGTGGCAACTACTTCACGGCCGAGGATGCACAGGTGTGGCGTCAGATGCCACAGGTCATTTGGTAGTTTCCATACAGTGGAGTAGATTTTTGTGATGACCCTGAGATGATATTACCTCCGGGAGAGGTATGCGATCATCGAGGTATGATGTTATTTTTGCTGGTTTTTGATTTGTTGAGATAGTATAGCATATGGTTGATATTTGGGTGGATTTTGATGCTATCATGTGTTTGTTTGTGTAGATGTGGGACCGTGTGGACGGGAGGTCGAGATAACTAGAGTGCCATCCCACCAGGGGCCTGTGAGACCACCACGGGGGGAGCCGTGAGTAGGGGAGAGACGACGGTGAGAGGATGTTGGGGCAAGACCTAGTGATGATGACAAAGCGACTAGGAGACACCGTTATGATGATCCTAGTGCAAGAACATCACATGTTCCTCTGGCCGATGCCAGGGGAGATTTTAATGATTTCCACTGCCAATTAGAGGCGGTGCTACGGGGAGTGCTCGAGGGGATGTGGGTGTGGATCTAGGATGAGGGGATCCTAGAGCAGTGTATTGGGCTGTCGGCAGAGTCGTGGACCCTGATCCATCGAGCAACAATAGTCGGAGCTACAATGACTGGGTGGTTGCCCCTAGGACCTAGGGGACCTACAGCTGGTGGGGTACCTCCACCAGAGGGAGGACCCAGTGTTGGAGCACTAGAGGTTCCCTGAGGGCCACTAGATATGTATTTTTGTGTTTGATATAGGCTAGTGAGCCCATTTTGTATAATTGTGACACCCATTTTTGTACTGATAGTGATGAAGTGACTCACCTGCCTACAGGCGAGGTACTATTTTTGTAAACACTTTATGACGTGTGGACTGATATATATATATATATATATATATACATATGGATATACATTTCTGGATCTTTGTGTACATGTGTGATGTGTTTGATGATTTCTTAATGTTTTATGATGTCTAATCTATATGCTGTGACATACTTCTTATGGTTTATGTGTGTGTAAAGGTGTCTTGATGTAATATATGCCAATCTAGTATAATGTTAGCCATGTTATCTGCTATTTGATTGAATTGTATTGGGATATGTGTAAATGTAATGGAATCAAAATGTCGAG
Source organism: Picea engelmannii (assembly GCA_009831015.1). Classification (NCBI taxonomy): domain Eukaryota; kingdom Viridiplantae; phylum Streptophyta; class Pinopsida; order Pinales; family Pinaceae; genus Picea; species Picea engelmannii. The sequence continues at coordinate 2,382,962 of ML778030.1, forward strand.
ATAAAAGTCTAACCTGCAGGTATTTGCGAAAGAGGCAAGGATCACAGACACGGTAGACATTGTTGAGCTGGAGGACGACAAGTTGGGAATCTAAAAAGATGTTAAGGTGACGAATATGATGATGATTGGCCTCAGCGAGGAGACCAATGACGGTGGTGTACTCTGCTTGATTGTTGGTGGCTGAGCCTAAACATATGCCGTTGGTGTAGAGTAGGTCATGTGAGGGTGAATAGAGGGCCCAAGTAGTTGAAGCGAGATTCTGTGTCTAGCGGCTAGCTCTGTCGGCGTAACCGATGCGGTAGGCCGATGGAGGTGGCATATGTCAATAACACAAGTGATAGATTAGATGGGAGGTATGGAAAAAAGATTAAAAACACTACAAAAAGAAATAACCTAGTGTAGAATGACTACGCTCAGGCATAAAATTTCTTTAAGTACAACCCGTTGATGGGTTCTTTGAGAGGGTGGCCCTCGGGGGAAGCTAGAATGTATGCACCTTTAGTGAGGCAATGTTGGATGATATAAGGTCCATGCCATAGCGATTCGAACTTTCCATGGCCGAGGGTATCGTGAGAGATATCATAAGCAAGGATGAGGTCGCCTTCGTGAAATGAGGGAAGGTTGACATGGCAATCAAAGTTGGATTTTGGCCATTTTTTGGTAGCCTCATTGTTCTGTAATGAAGATCGACGATCTTCATCCAAGGATTCTAAGTGCAGCAAACGCTGCTCCATTGGAGCAGTGTTGGGTAATATCTCAATCACGATGCATAAGGTGGGAATTTATCACTCGATAGGAAGAGTGGCCTCGACCCCATGGACTAGATGAAAAGGTGTGAAACCAGTGGCAGTTTTCACGGCCATGCGGTAAGCCCATAGCGTGGAAAATAACATATGATGCCAATTGGTCTTATGTTTGTTAACTGTACACTGCAACATGGTTTTGAGGACCTTGTTAACTTCTTCGACCTGTTCGTTGGACTGAGGGTAATATGGTGAGGCAAACTCATGGGAGAAGCCTAACCTGGATGAGAGTTCGATGAAAATCTCATTCTCTAAGTGTTTCTCGTGATCATAAACTAGTTGGAGTGGTAATCCAAAGAAGGATATGACGCGGTTAAAGAAAACATGCACTGTTGTGTCAGAGATGTTGTTGAAGGTAGGCATGGCTTCAGCCCACTTGTGAAGTAATCGATGACAATGACAATGTATTTGTGTCCATTGTTGGATGGAGGGTTGCAATTCATGAAGTCGATGCCCCATTTACAAAAGGGGCCTGCAGTAATGATTGGATGTAGAAGAGCAGGTGGTGCTCATGCTTTGTTGGCATAAAGCTAGCATTTATCACATCGCTTCATGGAATGAATGCAATCATGAAATAATGTAGGCCAAAAGTAACTTGCATGGATGATTTTCTGAGTGGTGGACATCCCTGAGAGGTGGCCACCACAAGCACCATTGTGATAGTCATTTAAGAGTCTATCAGCCTGGTCAATAGTCAAGCATCGATGGAGTATGGTGTCGACCCCTCGCCAGTATAATATATCTCCGATGAGGAGGTAGTAGGGGGCCTGATGGTGAATACGTCGATGATCATCTTGTGAGAGGTGGTTGACGAACTTTTGGGTTCGGAGGTAGAGGAGGAGGTCACCGTACCAGGGGTCATCCGATGAGATGTAAAAGAGATGTTCGTCGGGGAAGTCAGTATTGACAAGGGTATTGGTGGTATCTGAGGGAAAATTCGTAATGAGTTCGGCGAGGATGAGGGCTTTCTTGCTCTTGGGTGTTGAAAATTCGATATTGTACTCCTGAAGGATGACGATCCATTTAGAAAATTTACCATTAATTTGTCGATGACTGAGCAAGTATTGCATGGGGTTGGAATCTGTTATGACTTTGGTTGTTTGAAGCAGAATGTAATGTCGCAGTTTCTAGACTACGAGAACAGCTACAAGGGCTAGTTTCTCTTCGTGATTGTATTTCAAGGGTGTCCCTGAGAGGTTTTCACTAATGTAGTAAATTACATGCTCATGATCATCATCCCCTATTTGAACGAGAACTCCTACTATTGAGACGGTTGAGGCTGATATGTAGAGGATATAGTCGTGGTTGTAGTCGGGTGGACTAATCAAAGGGGCGTTGGAGAGTGTTGTTTCAAGATCATCAAAAGCAATTTGGGCATGTTCGTCCCAGTGGAATGGTATGTCATGGTGTAGTAAGTGAAGGAAACCGTGTGCTCGAGTGGTGTAGTCTGAGACAAGTCGCCGTAAAAAGTTAGCTTTTCCTTGTAGGCTTTGCAGTTGGCACAAATTCCGAGGAGGGGGAATTTCCGTGATAGCTTGGACCTTGAGGGGATCCACGGTAATACCACTTTGGGAAAAAATGAACCCAAGAAGGCAACCAACAGTGACATAGAATACACACTTGAGGGGGTTCAAGCAGATGGTGTACTGAAGACACCTTTGGAAGATGATTCGTAAATCATCAATATGCTGAGTGCATTTTTTGGATCGAGCTGTGAGGTCATCCAAGTATGCGAGGATGATATGAGCCAGATCATGAAAGATATATGTCATAGCCCATTGGAAAGTTGCGCTAGTATTCTTGAGGCCAAAAGGCATGCCACGATATGCAAATGTACCCCAAGGGGTGGTAAATGCGGTTTTGTATTGATTGGATGGATGGATTTGGATTTGGTTATAGCCAGAGAAACTGTCCATGAAGTATAAAGCCTCGTGGCCTGCAAAGTCATCGATAATTTGATCGATGAAAGGCGTTGGAAAGTTGTCTTTGGGACAGGCATGATTGAGATCGTGAAAGTCCATACATACATGGATGGTGCCCTATTTTTTGTTAATGGGGATAGTGTTGGAGACCCATGACGTATAGGCGATGGAGTATATGAATCCAGTAGAACGTAATTTTTCGATCTCGGCTTTGATGTCCGCTGCTTTGGATGGGTGTAGTGGCCGCTGTTTTTGGCAGATAGGCATGATATCAGGCCAAGTGTCTATTTGATGTTTGACGATAGAGGGGTCAAGGCCGGGCATCTTTTTGTATGACCATGCAAAAATGTCCTGATATTCTTGGAAGAAAGATTTGTAGGCAGTAATTTCTTCAGGAGTGCATGCAGCGCCATTGGTGATTTCCTCGACGACTCCATTTTTTATGGAAATATAGATTTTGGTGGTAGGGGAAATGTTGGCCATATTGCCTTCTTCAAAAGCATCAGGGGTAGGGATAGGGTTGTTGAACCAGTCGATATGCCCTGATGGGATAAAATCCTTGGTTTCGACTTCATATATGGGGTGTTGGTTAGGAGGCGCGAAGGCTTCCTGTGAAAGGAAGAGTGCTCTATGGTGTAGTGCATCCCATGGGTAGTCGGGGGTGGTTAATTCCTCGAGTATTTCCTCATCATAGTGGAATTGGTGGGAATACAAGGGATCTAAAAGAGTGATATTGGTGATGGTCACCATGTGGCTGTCTTCTGGTGATGAAGAAACACAGGGAGTGATGCAAGGAGATTTCTATGGTTCGCTAGACATAAACCAAATATCGAGATACTGAGGGTTAAAAATGGTAGTCTGCCGTAAAATTTCCATGGGGAAATGGACGGGGAGAATTGGGGGGATTTAGGGGTAAATCATGGTATAAATCATCCAAGAACCATGGAGGTGTAGGGAGTGTCACGTTCTCAGGAGAAAATATATGAATAACTTCTGGAGATGGAGTAGGGGTAATCACTGATTCCGGTGACACTGGAGGAGGTGTAGGGTTTTGAATAAGGGCCATTTGGCGACACCTATATTGAATGATCATAGGACATTGTTATGTGAAATGATCAAGTGATTCACATAGGGTGCAAGGACACCTCATACGTTCATTGACTGAAGTCATGACATAATGGATGTCAGTGACGTTTGGTGAGGATGATGTAGGTGGGTTGGGTTCTTGCTGGAAGCTCTGGCGTACTGCTGTTAACGTCTGTTGGAATTGAGGTAGCGCTGGGAAATGGTGTGTATAATGGCCATATTCTGAACATATGGTGCAAGCGAATTTGGTTCACAGCCCTTTGCTACTTATGTTAGGGGAGGTAATGCTAGTGCTTGATGAAGTGACGAGTGGTGATGGTGTTTGATTGAGTTGAATTAGGTTACGTAACTCAGGTAGAGATGGGAATTTGTTGGTTGGGTGTCCATCTTTCTCACATAGTGCGCAAGGAGGTTGGACATGTGGGGGTAAGGGAGCGGTGGGCTCTTTATTTTTACGTCTGCCCCCAACTGTAGTAGTGGTGGTAGTGAGTGAGGATGTTGGTGGTGTTGTGGGAGTAGGTATTGGAATCTGCATTAGAACTCCTTTGGTTTGAGGAGGGAGGGATGGTTGAGGGACCATGGCAAGGGGATGTAGATACCATACTGGAATTTCCAGCACCATATTGGGAAGGGTAAGTGTTGCGGCTACTTGGAAAGCTTGTATGCCCGGTGGAGGGTAAAAGAAGGGGATTTGAGTGATGGCTTGGGGAAATGTCTCCCAAACTAGGATATGGCCTTTGGGTGAGGTGAAATCATGAACTAGTGGATTTGACGAGTTCTCAACAGATTTTGGAGGGAGGAGTTCTGCAACTAGTGGGACATTAGATACAAGAGAAACCTCATTGGGAGGAAGGGTATCCTCAATGTCAGTTCCCTTGGATGAGACGACACATACCTGATTGGAAGGGTGAATGAGTGGTGGCGCACCATGGTAATTTCCTACCAAGTATGGGTCTTTGAAAATTCTGGGGGCCATATCGATGAGTGGGTATGTATCGGGATTAGTGTGGACAAAAGGGAGGATATTATTGATGTTGGAAGAAGGGCTAGGCTCATAATGTGAAACCTGATCGATGGTAATGATCTTCTTGTTATGGGGGAACATCATGGTTAGAAATACAGAAGAAGCAACTGCCTTCATAGCATACATGTAGCTATGGCCGAAAAAGATATTGTAATCGAGTGGGGCATCAATAACCTTGATATCAATGAGAATGGTTTTTCCCCTGAGTTCTACAGGGACATTTTGGAATATCCCTTCGGGAGAAGATGATCATCCTTCATAATCTCTTAATGTGATGGCAGATGGTATGAGTTCGGGGGAGCCAATTTTCTTCCATACAGATTTGGACATGATGCATGTGGATGCACCTTCATCAATGATGCATCGATGGACTGTAATGTTCTAAATTTTAACTGGTATTTGAAAATCAATGAGAGCGGGGAGGTGAGGTTCTCCACTATTGAGATCAAATGTGATGAGTCGAGTATCTGCAGGGTCGACTGCCCCAAGGGTGAAGAGTAATGACTTCCGCTGAGTGGGACAAGTTTGAAGGACTTCTAAGACTAACATAGCAGTAGGAGATTGTGCCAAGTCATCAACCAAACTATAATTATGAGCCTCCCTAGCCTGAGGGTTGTGGACATTCCTGCGTAATGGTATGTGAGGAATACAGAGAGGAAGTTCAGTATTAGGGTGAGGAATCATCGAAGGGGGGCTAGTTACGACTGGGGGTGCTTCCGAGGTGGTGGGAGAAGACTCAGGGGTTGTGCTATATTGGCGACTATGTGTTTGTAGAAGAACTTCTTCTTCACTAGTAAGGAGGATAGTGTGATCTGCAGGATTGCCCGGATTAGGATGTTGTCCCATCTGAGGTAGGGAAGGTTGTACGTCTTGGTGAGTATTCATCACTCCTTGGCATGGAATGGGGTTTTGCAACACAAATGAGGGTGGTTGTTGCACGTATTGTTGTGGGGCCTACTGAGGGGCAAGCAGTGCTGGAGGATGTGGTCCATTCATAGAGTCTTTCATTCGTTTAAAGTTAGCGATTTGGGGGCAGTGATGAGTAAAGTGACTGAACTCACTGCAAAGGGCACAAGGGAATTTTGTCTGGAGATTGTTGTTATTCTTCCCTTGACGTTTATTATTGTTGCCCCCCTGGGGGTTCTGAGTCCCTTGATTCTGGCTGCCCCCAGTACATTGGTTCTATTGGGGGTGATTTCCTCCTTGGCCTGGGTTATTATTGTTCCAATTTTTCCCTTTCGTTTTGGCATTATTCAACTGATGGGTTGGATTTGTTGTGTTCAGTTGTTCAAAATTTTGATATTGCTGAATGGGAGAGGGTTGAACAAAATCAACCCCGGTGTGTGGGTGTCCTTATGGTGGAGCCATGGGCTAGGGAGGGCCAAGAAATGGAAAGTACAGATTATGTTGTGGTAATGATCTGTAAGGTGCATAGGAAGGCATGATGCTTTTGCTAGTACTTAGAGTATACGCTGAGGTAGAGGGGGTACCAGAACTTGTTTGGATAGGTGGGCATATTGTGGGTGTCGACGGTGGCCCACTGATGGGTGGAGGAAGGGAAACAAGGTATGGTTGTTGATAAGGGGGTGGAGGATAATAAGGGAGTCCTCCATAGGCCGGAGGATATTGAGGTGTGCCATACAGTGGTGGTTGTTGGGGTTGCAGATTGTGGTGTGTGGTGTTACCAATCAATCTGTTTGCTGAGTGAGACATCCTAGGTTTGTCTTGGCCAAATGGCATGGGTCTTGGGAGATCAGGAAGTACTATGTACAAGTATCCTGACTATGAATAGACGAGGTCGTATTGTTGAGCCTTACTGATGGCTTCTTCTTCTGATTGAGGGAAGGTGGAAGCCACATATTTACCGAGGAGAGAGACAAGTGATCTGAGAAATCAATCAAGACATTGTTGTTTGGTGGTTTCTGCTTTGCACAAACTACATCGTCGATGCCACTTGTGAATGTGATCAGCGATATGTGTGGCTAAGGTTTGTTTAAAATATGAGAATAGTTCAAGACCATTTTCGTGATGGATTGGTAATTGGAAGAAGGTCAAAAATTCTTTGGCTAAGGACTTGAAAGTCGCATGGGACCCTGATTTTTCATCTACATACCATTGGCTGATGGGCCAGTGAGTGTGCGTTGAAATAATCGAAGTCGGATGGAGTCATCCATAATGCTGTTGGAAGAGCACCATAAGTGGAAAGTCATGACATGGTTGGTAGGGTCATCTCCTGTGTTTCCTTCAAACTTGGGGATGTCTGAAGGTAGTTTGGTAGGCATTGCAGGCCATGTGGGGTCATGCAATATAGGATCATTTGTGAGTTTTCTTAGATATGGTATGTTGAGAGAAGCCAAATATGGAATCTGGAGTGGTGGTGGAGGGTTAGTTCCATCCATGGTGTGAGTGTTTTGTGAACCTGACTGTTGAGGGGGACTAGGTGGTTTTGTACTTCCTCCTTGAGGAGAAGTTGGCCCCCTACTTTCGTGTAAAGGAGAGTGGGTGGGTGTTTGACCTTGGGAAGTGGACCCAAGTAAAGTGGAACCAATAAAATCTGATCCTAAGACAGTGGCACTCACGAGGGTGTGAGAAGGTGGGGTCGCTGAGTTGGCAAGACTAGGAACTCCGCCTAAAATAGGAGGGAGATTTAGCAAACGTCTAGAATGGCAGGGGTTCTGTGGATCCCCTATGATGTCTGAATAGCTAAGTGGATGTGTGCAAATGGTGATGAGAGCAAAATAAATGAACCAGAGCTTCTGTTGTAATTTCTGGACCTTCACAATATATTTCACAATTAGCTATAATCACAAGAGTGTCATATATAAAGTATTTTGATAAAGAAACATATACGTGGGTAGGTGGATTTTGTCTGCATGGGAGAATAAAGAAAACAAATGCTCATGTCCTGAAAGACGTAACGTCCTTCCTCTCAAATAGCACTGGACCTTCCAATAGCACTCAATAGTGGGGTCTGAAGCCACTGGAAAAGGAACTAGTGAAGGATGAAGTAATCAATTATAATGAGGGGTAGAGGGTGTATATCCCGAAAGAACTGGCGATATTTCCCAATAGCCATACAAAATCTGATCAAGGTACAATTGCAACCCACAATTGCCACCTGGGTAGATGTCCTAAAATTTGGTCACTAGGTACCTCATTCAAAGTGCAACATTTAGATTTTCGGCCTCATAAATGGGTCATTGGCTGGATCTCGTCCAAGAGGTGGGTGCCTCAAGGGGGTACACATAGAACAACTGGACTTCGGCCTTCAACCCTTCATGGGTATCTCCCTTCCTTATGGTGTAGGAACACTTGACTTGGAGGATTTTGAAAGTTCCCTATTTGTCAACCTCTATTGTTTTGACGATGTGAGAACCAGATAACAGGGAGTTATTTGGATGCCTATCCCCAAGATCCTACCTAGACTAAAAAATTCTTTTGGCACCTCCTGTGGAGGAAAAATTAGTGAGTTTTTAGAAAATTTTAGATGTGTTTGTTTGAGACATTGGGGGTGTGAGCCAATATCATTGAAATTAAGTGGGAGTGGATAGTTTTGTCAAGAAAAAAGGGTGGGGCGTTTCAGAATCCCGTTGGAAGAAACTTACTTCAACCTCCACATTTTCTGGATAAAACTATGTGAGTGATTGGTGAACTTTGTGTGTGAACAAGTGAAAGTGTGCCAATTTTTAATAATTTAGGTGTCACCTTGGTGCATGTGGACTTCGCTTGGTCCTTACAAGTGTTGATTACCTAAGTTACTAAGTGTCATTGGTACAGCCTTGCAGAATTTTAAAGTCCCTAGGAAACTAGCATGTGGACATGTGGGTCCTTACTATTCCTTTAACTCCCTATTGTGGTTTAATCTAAGAAAGATTTGAACCTATCCTATATTGTGCACATGTGGGCATGTATGGGTCCGTTAAAAAGCATTTAAACTTCCCTAGTGAGTTAATCTAAGAAAGTAAATTTCAACACTATCCTAACTTTGTAGCATGTGGGCATGTATGGGCCCTTACAAGTTTAATGTGTGTTTGAAAAATAAACTAAGAGGAGTCCCAAGGGCGTGTTGTCCTCTCCTAAAGATTTTGTCTTTTTAAGGGAGTTGAAATTTTCCCTCAACCTCTTTCTGATTCTCAAGATCGCTTTGGAGAGCGAGAGAAGAGCATAATCAATGATTGATATCCAATTTTTGGTCCCCATGCAAGTTTTATATGTGATTTGAAAATGATTCCAACTTATATTCTTAGTCAAAGAAAGCCATCCATGTGGAAAAAATGAAAGAAAAAAGAGGAGATAATGATTTTAAACACCCTAAGTGCCTATGTTTTGACTAATCCCTTTATATGGAGAGGGAACTAAGTGTGGTGTTGGTTACAATGTGCATGAAATCAATTTTAAAGAAGGTTGTGGGCCTTCCACAGATCATAAAGAGCTTACAATGTTTATTTTTTTCACAGGTGCATGGGTCTCAGAGTAGACAGAGGTGCTGTGAGCATCGGTCCGCGAACAACAAGAGTTTTATGGGTGCAGGTGCGCAGAAGGCACTGAGTAGTACAATGTTTTTGGTGCACATGCGCATGAGGCACGATTGTGGGCTAATAAACTCGTGCACACCTGTCACATGGAGGTGAAGAAAATTCAAGATGAAATTCCTTCAAATCAGCTTTGAATTTGACTTTTTGTAGGTCGTCTTGGGCCAGTTATGGTACCTGCAAGTTAAACAAACAGATAGAAGAGCTAAAATAACCCAAATGGGGTAGGAAATTGATACCTCTCCCCAATGGAGTCGCCAACCTGTTGCGTCTCTTTTGTCACTTGAGTGAGCAAATTAGAGATGCTTACAAGCCCAGTTGGGTTAGCTAGGCAAGACAACAATAAAGGAAAGGGTTAGAAATATAAATCATGCAAGATAAGCAGAAAACTAAACTAACAACAAGAAAAGGAATTAAACTAGAGTGCATAAGATCATTAGAACAAGAAAGAAACAAGACTCATGCCACAAATGGAAAGGAGTATATTAGTGGAAGTAAAAACACTGAAGAGAAAGTGAGACTTTGGGTCCCCTCTTCCTCCAAGGGAGGGCTCTTGAACCCCCAAGATTGAGCTCTTCTTACAACTTGAAAACTTGAAAGAAATGGTGAAAGAATCCCAAGCTAGTTCACTCAAAAGGTGATGTTGTTATCCACAATTTTGGTCACTGTGATGATGTCATGGTGATGTCATGATGATAGAAAATCAAACTCCTAATTGAAGAACTCCTTCCTGAAAAGAGTTTCTCTTATCTATTTGCAGAAATCATGTTTTGAAGATAGTTCCCAGGCTGCTTATATACTCTCCTGCGAGAATGATACATTCCCGCATGCTGCATTCATCTAGGGTGCGGACTTCTCGCACTGTAAACATTGCCAGGGTGCGGACATCTTTTTACAAAGGAAAAAGTTAAGATTCTCGAACCTTCTAGAAGGGAATCTTCTAGAAGATTGAGTTGGTATTCGAATGGTTGTTCAGAAGCTGGCATTCCAGATTTATTGGGATCATTCTTATCCTAGCAACTAACCTATTCTCTCTTATAAATTGATGAGAATACTCATGGAAAGGGTTAACAAGAAGTTGGCAAGCTCAAGAGGTCTATTGGAGAATTGATACATGTTTGTATGGAGAATTGATGCTGCAGCAGATAGAGACAACATCAAGGTCATCATAAGTAGTCAATTTTCTTCATGCATGAGCAGGTGTGTGTGTCAGAACTAGAAGCCATTGAAAGGAGATCTACAACATCAAGGCTCAGGTTGTATATTTCTCTTTCAGTTAATTCAATACATGAATATGTCCCTTTCCCATAATGATGATGTCATCTTATTACATGATTCCTTGATCACATGTATAGACTAGGTATTGAATATATTAATTTGCTTGTACTTCGATTGGTTTGTACTGTTGTGATTGGATGGCACAAGAGCATCGAAGCGGAGCAAGGAACAACAAAGATTTAAGGAGAGTGTGCATAAGGTATGTCCACTATCCATTTCTCTTAGTTCATTCAAAATCTAGGTCTAGGGAAAGAGTAGTATTCTGTCTCATTTTGTTCTAGATCCAGGTGGATCTAGGGAGATTGGTCTGTGTCCGCACTCACGAATTTATCCTGAAACAAAATTGGCGACTCCGCTGGGGAATATCCCTTTTTGTCTTTTGGTTTCTGAATTTTCTATGGCCATTTTCTCTGGTTACCTTTTTCTCCTGATTTGTAAATCTCTGAGTCCTCAGGATACCCCGAGAGACTTCCTGGGTCCAAAAGCCAGTTTGATTTTTCAAAATTTTCATTAGTTTCAGGGATTCCCGCACTGTACCCATTAGCATCCTGCGAGAACCTTGATAGTTCACACCTTTCTTATATCTTCCAGTGCGAACTATTCGCATTCTGCATTGAAGTGGCCTGCGAGAAGTTTACATTCTCGCACTGTGTCCAAGGCTTGCCTGTGGGCAGATTTTGAAATTTTTTTGAAATCAAGTTCTGACTTTTGCAATAGCTCAGTAAGGTTGATTTAAGTCTTTTTGACTCTTTGGTTTACTAGATTACTTACTTTTGATTTCTTTTGCTTGCTGAACCCGATCTAGGTTTTTCTAGACTTGTTCTTGCTTTGGTCACTTGACTTCCATCTCTTAACCTTTATTGACATTTTTCTTCTCTCTGGTTACTAGAGTTGAATGTGTCGTGTTGGTTTAGAATCAGTGATTGACTGGAAGTTAAGTTTTTGATGTTTCTCTTGTACTTGTAGGTCCAAAAGGACAATTTTCATTTGCATTGAGAAGCTCTTTTGGTTTGTTTTTGTTTTTTCTTGCATTGAAAGTTTTTGGAATGGGTTGTTTATTTGGGTCGTTATATTTGGTTTTCTTTTCTCATTCATCAGAGTTCTTCTTGGAAAGTGAACTGTATGTTTTCTTTCAAGATCTTTGTTTTACCTTTGAAACACCATTGAAAATCAAATTTTAAAGTATTGAAGTTTTGAAAAAGATATCTAGACATCATTCATTGATACATGATTATTTGTATTAACATCGAAAAGGAAATTGAGCATCGCATTTGCATTGTAATATTGAAATTGATTCAGAAATTGTTCTCTCTCTCCCATAACTAGGGTTCATCGAATGAAAAAGACTACATTTCATCATATCCTTGCATTTGATTGGGTCAGAGTTACACATCATTGAGTTTCACTTCCGTTGCCTTTGAGTAAACAACAGCCATTAAAAAATATTGCGCAATATTAAAATTGATCTAGTAAACTCTTTTATAGGGCTCTTTTACACCAATATTCAGCTAGGCTAGTGCTTTGAAGTAGGAAGAGAGACACAATCTTCAAAGCTCAAAACCATACAATAGCATCTTGAGATAGGGAGTGTAAAATTCCATTGGCCGCATATTGTCCTGGGAAGCCCTTCTAACACAAGGGTCAAGCATTAGGTCGCATTGGTGTTAGCAGGGATACTAACCTGCTCTGTTGACATCAGTGTAGAGATTGCACGTATTATGGGGGTCACTCTGAGGTATACCCACAATTATGAGTGGAAGCCTTTGAGTTGATTTTGGGCTCGATACCCTGCCTTTGCATGTGGATCGGACTGACGACTGTTTCCCCAGGCAGTACTGTTGTCTGTGGTAACTTTAGTGGCCTTTCTCTCTAGGTTCTTACCCAAGGTGACTGTGGAGGGGAAAGTCTTTGTGGTACCTGGAATCGACGTTGATCAAACTCACTCGGGCTCCTTGGAGGGTATACCCATGATTATGTGTGGGAGCTTGCACCAGGGTGTAAGTCTGTTAAGCAGGTCGTCAACGTAAATTTTCCACCCTAGCCCCGCCCCTTCTTGTCTCGTTGTTGCGACGTTGTATTTCATCACCAACTAGTGGCTTCGATATTAGGAGGTATTGTTTGCTTGGTGATTGTCTCTAAATTTTGTTTACTAGTGTATGTTGTTGTTTTCTCGTAGCCGACCATAGGATTTTCATTGGGGAGTTTGTTACTCATTTACAATTTCTCCCCCGTGACGTTCGCATAGGATGCAAGGTTTGTCTCTGGAACATCCGGAAGCTTCACAACCTTTGCACACAACAACACCTGAGGGTACCCCTGAGGATTCTCCTCGTCTGGGTGAAATCCCTCTTGTTCCTTTACCACACGTGGACATAAGTGACGTCCTGGAAGTCTTTACACCACCTCCACAAGTACAAACCATTGATCCTCTTGCGGAATTTTGAATTACCAATACTATAGAGGATTATCGCATTCGTCGTGGTGAACGACCTTCAGGACGATTTCATATTTTTGGTGAAGATATTCCATCTACTGAATCAATTGTTGGGCCTTCTCACAGTGTAGTTGGCCAAGATCCTTATTGGTCAGGTGATTTCTGACGAGTCTTGTTTGGTACTGAATCCCCTGTCTACGAAGTCATCGACCCTTTTGTATTTCCTGAACAAGGAACTGCACCTGAGACTACCACTTATCATTTTGTTCTCCCTCCTGAGATGGCCCATCTAGAAAATACTATGAGTGTCCAAACCGAGATTCCGGCAACTACTCTTGCACCTATTAACACTCAGAGAATAGCTCAGGCTACTCCAAATCTACCTCCTGGTTACCATGCGTTAAATCCTATGTTGAATGCTCCACATCCAACATCACCCCAAACTCCAGTAGGTTCTCCAGGTGGTCCTCAGTTTCCTGGGCATCCTATTCCCGCTTTCATCCCGACACTCCCTCAGTTTCCTATTGGTAATCCTAATGCTAGTAGCATTATTCCGACCGTTGCACCTAATGTACAAGTTCCTACTGGTGGTCAGGGAAGTACTTTTCCTTTTCCCGAACATACTGCAACTACTGCACAACCTACAGTTGGTATACAACTTCCGGGCAGGACTATTCCTTTGGTAGGAGCACCGACCTCACCATTAGGAAAAAACATACCTCCTGCATTGGCCCAGTATTGGAATCAACTTATGAAAAACTTTCCTCAAAATGCTGGGGGGAAACAAGCTGTCCCTACTCCGGGCCAACCATATCCAGGGGTGACTAATCCTATCTGGGGCTCTGGTCAAACCACTCAACCTCAAACTCAAGGTCAAAATCCTTGGGGTTATTATCCTATTCAACCACCACAGGGCCAACCAGGATCTTCTCTCTGGGGGAAAATTGCATACGGTCCTACTGGTCTACCCACAGGGCTTCCTCCCCAAAGTCACCAATATCCACAAGTGAATTGGCAATTGCCTTTTCTTGCTACTCTGGATTTTCTCGACTTGTCTAGGATTCTTAACGATCTTATTCGTCACTCTCCCCAATGGCCTACTATTCCTGCGAAACTACCATCGGACATTCCCAAATTCGATGGGAAAGCGGGAGAGGACCCAAATAATCATGTCATAACTTTCCACTTATGGTGTTCATCCAACTCGTTGATGGATGACTCCATTAGATTGCGTCTTTTTCAACGAACTCTTACGGGAGCTGTTGCGAAGTGGTATATTGAATTATCGCGAGGTTTCTTTTCCGATTTCAATACCCTTGCAATGGATTTTCTAACTCATTACTAGTTACCGATCCGTTACGATACTGGGACTGAGATTTTAACCTCTTTCAAACAAAGTACGAGCACTCATATATCTGATCATATTCATGAGTGGCGACAAAGGAGACGTCTCATCAAACTTGAGCTTCCTGATCAGTTACTGGCAGAATGGTTTACAAAATCTTTTGTTAACAAAATTGGCAAAGACATTGCTATGAGCAGTGTTGTCACAGAAGAGCAGGCTATTAGTCGTGCTCAGTATCTAGATCTAGTTTATTCGCAAACGGGAACCTTGTATGATTTACTGCCTGATTTACCTCGTCCTGGTACTTCTACTACTTCTATTGCTCTGGTTGCCTCACATGCAGCTAATGGTGTGATTGGTTCCACTCATAGCCACTCACATTCCGTGTCCACTACAACCCCGAAATCCATTTCTTATAATGTACAAAGTGCTCCATCTCCTGCTCCTCCCACCGGTAAAACTTCTGAAGTGAACGTTGTTCAGTCCACACTGGCCGGTAAGACTAAGTCTAGAAAAGGGAGAGGCAAGAATAAGGAGGGTAAAAACAACAATCCTAATGAACAAACCAAATCTCCTCCAGTTGTTGATGACCGGGATAAACGTAAGCCACATTATCCTTGCCTTATGTGTGGTGATGATCACTACACGAAGGATTGTCCGAGACGTGCCGAGGTCAACAAGTTCCTTCAAGGAACACCGAAACCTTCTACGCCGACAGTGTTGTCCCAACCCTTCCCGTCTCAACAATAGGATTCATTGGTCATCCATGACCAACCCTCTACCTCTACACAGTCCTATGTTTTGATGTGTACCGGTGATTCTACGAAGAACAATGTTACACTTACCACTAGAGCTAAAGACTATACTCCTTCTAAGGAGAAGGTTGACGAATTACCACCTGATTTGGTTCAGCCCTCTCCACCAAATCCACCTACAAATGGTCCTCTTCATATCGAACGACCAAGTCTTGATATAGTTTTACGACCTCGCAAAGGTGTCGTTAAGAAGTCGGCATTCAATCCTCATGCTAGGGCAGCCCAGAACTATAGTATTGTCGAAGATCTGGCCCAAGCACCCTCAACGATGTCTGCCCTCGAAGTCCTTCAGTCTTGTCCTGCGCAGCGAAGGGCTCTGTTGAAAGAAATAGGTGGAATTGATCCTACGGATTCGAATTTGATAGTCTTTAACTTGGATGATCATATTCCAAGGTTACCTCCCCAACTTGCATTTCAGATACAGGTTGTGGTCGCCGACAAGAGCATTTGTCGGACGGTTGTTGATGAAGGTGCCTCTACGTGCGTAATGTCTTTTTCTTGTTGGAAGGCCATTGGCTCTCCACCATTAATGAAATCAAAAAACACTTTGCGAGCCTTCAATGGCTCCAGTTTTAAGCTATACGGTGTTCTTCCATCGTTTCCTGTTACTCTAGAAGGTAAGATCGTCCAGATAGAAGTGGAAGTTTTTGATACTCCTCTAGATTATAATCTTCTCCTTGGATGAAGTTGGGTCGATTCTATGCGTGTTGTCGTGTCAACCCTTTTCCATGTCCTACATTTTCCTCACCAGGGTAAAATGGTCACGGTTGATCAACTTGCTTTCTTTAATGCCGATACTCGCACGGGCAACGTACCGTTCATAGCAAACACCCCACCGGGTTATGAGAATGTTGGTGTTGGTCTTTTGAAAGATTCGTCGTTAATGGGTACATTTCCCATACCACCACCACCCAATACTCTAAGCCCGTTCATTTCATCTATTAACATGATCTCTACCATGCCTCGTGAGCTTCCAGTGTCTGCCGACCCTTGGATAGTTCATGATCCGGGAAATCATGTTCGTTTCGGCGACATCATGTCGTTAAGTCCGGTTGAATCCGCTTATCAAGCTATTCAATCGGAAAACCATACTACTTCTTCTTGTGAGGAGTTGTCTCCTGATCCTTTCCACGTTGTTTTTCCAACTGACGAGATGATCATGTCCGTCTTGGATGACAACCCTTGGGACGATGGACATCATCGTTCCATACTGTTTCTAGAACAACAGACTCTTGAAAACTACCAACGGATTTCGACCTCGTCGACCGTTGTTGTTATTACGACTGTTCCTGAAACTACACGAGATGTGTTTGCAGAAGGGAACCTTAGTAAAATTTCGCCCATGATACCCATAGATATTTCAGTGAAACCTGGAATCGTCGAGAATGTTCATATTGGAGCTTCATGTTCTCCCGACGAAATTGTCACCTATACTTCCTTGTTTAAAGAATTTTGTGACATTTTTGCTTGGAACTATGAAGAGATGCCGGGTATTGACCCTTCTATTGTGGTCCACGAAATTAAGACATACCCTGGAGCTAAGCCCGTTCGACAACGCCTCCATCCTATCCATCCACGTAAGGCGGCAGCTATTAAACTTGAAGTTGAGAAACTCCTTAAAGCCGCCTTTATTTATCCTGTGGCATTTACAGAGTGGGTGTCTAATCTAGTATCGATCGATAAAAAAGGTGGTAGTATACACGTTTGCGTTGATTATCGGGATATCAACAAAGCTTGTCCGAAGGACAATTTTCCAACCCCTTTCGTTGACCAAATTGTCGATGACTGTGCCGGTAGTGAAATATTTTCTCTCATGGATGGATTTTCCGGCTATAATCAAATCAATATAGCTCCCGAGGACCAACATAAAACGGCTTTTATTTGTCCTTGGGGTACTTTTGCCTACAGGAAACTCCCTTTCGGTCTGAAGAACGCGGGTGCTACGTTCCAACATGCTATGTCTTACGCATTTCACGATATCAAGCATATTGTTCAACCCTATTTGGACAATTTACCGGCTCACTCTTTACATAGGGTCGATCACCCTAATCATCTCTGAGCGATTTTTGTTCGTTTTCGATTCTATCGCATTCACCTAAACCCTCATAAATGTGTTTTTTGCGTAGAATCTGGCCATCTCCTCGGTTTCATTGTTTCACGCCATGGGATTCGGGTTGATCCTATCAAGGTCGAGGCAATTCTTAATATACATCCTCCTTCTTCTTTACGCTAGTTACAAAGTTTGCAGGGGAAAGCAAACTTTCTTCGTCGGTTCATCCCGAATTACACCGAGATTACTCGAGGTTTCACACATCTTTTAAAGAAAGATTCAGAGTTTGTCTGGGATAAGGTTGCCAACAATGCCTTTGAAGCTTTAAAATTGTCCCTTACAAAAGCTCCTCTGCTTTTCCCTCCGGATTATAGTCGAGATTACTTTCTTTATCTAGTTGCATCCGAGTATACCATTGGTATGGTCCTCATTCAGGAGGATGATAACCACGATGAACATGTTATCTATTACTTGAGTCGAAATTTATCATCCACAGAAGTCAAGTATCAACATGTTGAGAAACTGGCCTTGGCTGTTGTCCTAGTTGTCCAACGTTTTCGTCACTATATTCTCTCCAGGAAGACTACTGTGATTTCACACTGTAACCCCATGCAACACATATTGACACGTCAATTGTTGGGGGGCAAGTACTCCAAGTGGATTGTTATTCTCCAGGAGTTCGATTTGGATTTTGATCATGCCACGTCGAAGAAGTCCCTCGTTTTCGCTGAGTTGATTTGTGATTTTCCCCACACTGCAACAAAAAGAGTAGCAGTTGATTCGTTACCTGACGAGTCACTTTTTCTTATCAGTACCGATGATATTTGGTATGGAGATATCATTATCTATCTCCAAACTCAAACTTTCCAGCCTGCGTTGTCCAGTAATGAACGACGTCCTGTTCGTTATCAAGCCCGTCATTATATTATCCTTGGCGATACTCTTTACCGTCGAGGCATTGATTCCGTCTTCCGACGTTGTTTAACTTTTGACGAAGCTGAGAAAGCTTTGAATGATTGCCATTCTGGAGCATGTGGTGGTTATATGTCTGGGTATGCTACTGCTCAGAAAATCTTACGTGCAGGCTATTTTTGGCCTTCCTTGTTTCATGACTGCATTATTGTTGTTCAGAAGTGTCCTTCCTGCCAGACCTATAATCAGAAGATCCAATCGCATCCTGCTCCACTTCATCCTGTAGTCTCCGTAGGTCCGTTCGCTAAATGGGGCATTGATTTTATGACATGTCACCCTCACTCGGCCGGGGGGCATGGTTACATTATCGTCGTTGTTGATTATTTTACTAAGTGGGCCGAGGCAATGCCGACATTTGATAATACTGGGAAGACTGCAGCCTTATTTATTTTCAACCATGTCATTACTCGTTTTGGTGTTCCTCAGGCTATCGTTACCGATCATGGTAGTCATTTTAGGAATAATATGATGTCCAAACTTACAGATAAATTGGGCCTTCGTCATGATATCTCAACACCCTATTATCCACAGGCTAATGGTCAGGTCGAAGACATCAATAAGGTTCTCATCACTATGATTCGACTAATGATAGGAATCCATAAAACTAGTTGGCACACAATGTTATTTTCGACATTGTGGGCATATCGGACGTCTGTTAAGTCTGCCACAGGATTCACGCCTTTTCGATTAGTTTATGGCATGGAAGCCATTCTGTCGATAGAATGTGAGATTTCATCTTTGAAACTAGTTGTAGAACTTTTACCAAATACTTATGTCGAAGAGGAATGTCTGTTGTATCTAATGCGATTAGATGATACTCGTCGTGACGCTACTCTTGTTTTAGAAGCCTAGAAGAAATGTGTTAAGGCACAGTATGATAAGCATGTCAAACCTCGTGTCTTCTCTGAAGGAGATCTTGTTCTTCTATATGAACAAGATAAAGATGTCTTAGGAGCTGGGAAATTCGAACCAATGTGGCGTGGCCCTTACATTGTTAGCAAAGTTTTGGCAAAGGGGGAATATGAGCTAGTGGATTATGATGGGATACCTTTGAGCGAACCCAGAAATGGGTTGTACTTAAAGAAGTACTATGCATGAGTCATTTGTGCATGAAGTACTTGTATTTTTATGTATCATACTGAGTGTGTGTGATTACTTTTAGCTTTGAGTTTGACGTTACTTGGTCTCTACCCTTACAATTACGTTGTGTTTGATTGCCAGATGTCTGAGTATTCGCTACCTTATATTGTCTTCGCCGACGGTGCTAGCCGTAGTACTTGTAACCTAGCTTTCGCTGCTTGGGCTATCTATGCCCCGAAAAATGAGCTTATATCTTTACGAGGTGTATGTCTTGGGAGAGCAACCAACAACATCGCAAAGTATAGCGCCGTGATTGAGTTATTAGTTGATGCTATCTCTCTTGGAATTCGTCGTTTGGTTGTGCGACTGGACTCGCAGCTAGTGGTGCTACAGATAAGTAATGTCTATTCTATTCGAAGTCCTACATTATTAAGAGTATATTTGCGGATTCGCCTCTTGGAAAGACATTTTGATCATATAGAATATCAACACATTCCGAGAAGTCTTAATACATTGACCGATGCATTAGCTAATTATGTATTGGACAGGCATTTAAATCACTTATAAATTAAACACATTAAAATGTACACAAATGTAAAGTAAGCTGGTAGGAACCATGTATATATATATATATCGATCAAAGTCCGTGTTTACAAAATGAGTCCGAAGACCAAAATTTCAAAAATGGAAGCCCACGGCTTCTACATAACGATATCATGACATCAATGATGTTCACGATAGCATGCTAAAGTCCTGGCTACTCTGTGGAGCAAACGACCCATAGAGGCTGAGACTCCCACGGTATGATGTTGATCATGTCGGGGGATCTCCTCCAGAGGCATATATGGAACATCATGCATCAATCCCTCTAAGTTCTGCTCCACTGTAAGGTAGTCCTTGGCATACTGGGGGACCGGAACTACTGCTTATCCTCGCCGCTAAATAGGAGAGCTACTAGCTATTCTATGTGCCCCAACATCTGTGTTATCAATACATTTTGGTGTTAGTCTTTGGTTAAAATTACAAAACCAAAAACATTTAATATGATGAAAATGCAAAAACATTTAAAAAGTTAAAAAGTTAGTGTAATTCTTACCAATATTTCCCCACTGTGCATCTTCAGGGAGGGCAAGGTCAGGATCACCTCGAAAGTCCAAGCCAGCGTATGCATAATCCTCTATCATCACAACCTGGCCTTGGAGCCAGTCGAAGAAACGATCGTCATATCTGACGATAGGTCATGCCACATGCCTAGCCATGAGATGGCACCATCGTAGCATCTGTGGATCTCTGGGACCCGGGAAATGCCAATCTGCCTGAAGTCTGTACACTGGAACCCTCTCACAAAAGAAGGATACTAACAATGAACCATAACCAAATTGCTTGAGTTCTCCGCGCCTGCTTTTTGTCAGTTGTTTCTTAAGATTGCGTAGCACTGCATCATCCCAGTTGAAAACCCGGGGCTCAAGACACTCGAGGGAATACTGAAAGTAGCTTTGTAAAGCCATGTGTGGGGCAGCACTGCCTGCCATTCAAGCTATAGTAAAGAGAACGGTATGGAGAGTGATATCAGTCACTCCCCAAATGGCCACCTTTCCCTTTTGTCTTTCTGCCTCTGGTACGCAATACTCACGGCAATACTCACTCATTTTCATACCGCCTCTGTGATTGCCGGTCAAACTGACATAAGAACCTAGTCGTGACAACCTAGTCAGGAAATAGATATCCTCAATATCTATTGTCAATGTATGGGCACCGACGTTAAACACCTGCTAATCCGGATCCCACATCTAGACTAAATGCTCCAACAAATGGACTTGGGCTCTCATGCTCAGTATCCGGAAGTACTTTAAGAGACCGCAATTTCTCAAAGCGGCAATGGTTGGAGGGTGATTTTCGGCGGCGGCATTATCATCTTCGTGTTCATGTTCCCTCCATTCGAGCACCATTGTGTGACTATTAACCTGCATGGTAATCATATAAAGATAATTAGTAATCTTAAAATGTGAGAAAATTGGTTTTTATTGGTCAAAACATTATGCAAAATTTTAACTCTGCGCTGTTCGCAGGCGGGGTATAATACACAGTGCGGATTTCCCGCACCCTACCTTAAGCCCGCCTACGGGAATAAGAACTTCTCGCAGGCCCCGTATGGGTAGCCTGTGGGAATCCTTTCACGTGCATAGGGTTTAAAAACTCGACCAAAAGCTTCAATTTTAACCAATGAAATCATAAAATAAAACCATGAAAGGCTAGGGAATTGGACACTTACCAGTTTGATCTGGACGGTTCGTGAAATAAGGCCCCGAAGCTCCCGGAAATTGACGGTGAAGATTGGAGGTAAAATGGTAATTTTTGCACTAAAATGGTGGATGGATAAAAACATATGGTAAAAATGAGTTGTAAAATTGTTTTATTCAATTTTTACCATAGTGAAAGTGGGTTTTTTCATGTTTATTCGCTATTTTACCCTAATTACTAATGCGAAAGTGAGTAAAATGACTGCAGGCACCTAATGAGACAATTATGGACCAAAAAACTTTTGAAGTATGGTGTTTTTATTTGGTTTTCTATGGTTTTTATCTAAAAACCTCAAGTGCCTTTTATCCGTTCTAGCACTTGTGAAAAACTTAGAACGTGATCGAGCGTTGTTTTATCTCTTTTCCGGGCTCGATGTGGTTACATGAAAAAGGAACCCCCTGGAGTTGACTTTAAGCCCTTTTCATGACTCCCTAAATATGAAAAGATTGCCGAGTGATCTTTCTATTTTCACGCTCGTTAAAGTATTTGAACTTATGCGTCCTCCGAGCGATAGTTTAACCCTTTTTCGGTCTCGTTGGACTGTTGTACGAAAAAGGCACTGAGAGAGTTCTCTTTTTTAAGCGTTTTTCCAAACTCTATAATCTTGAAAAAACTTCGAGTTTTCTATCTATGGACTCGTTAAACAAACATTAATAGACCCGTGATGGGACCGAGCCACTCCTTCTTAGGGTTCATTAAAAATACTCTGAGGGACTCGTCCAAAGGATGAGCTTATATCAACAAGCATATGTGATCCTCTTCAAGCTTGCGTAAAAATAAAGAGGTACTTGCCAGAAATGGTGGGGGAAAATTTGGGAAAGGGATATGTTTCATCTTTGAGTTAATTGGCAGTAAGTGTCTCTCTTGAACATGATACCCTCTATTCATCATCTGAAGTTGGGTTGGGAAATCCATTTGTCTCTCATTCGATTTGATTACAAGGTCTTTCCATGTGTCCTTTTTGAGTCAATGCTGCCAAATCATTGGTCGTGTCATCCATATGTTCAAGAGCTGTCCATTTGAAACCTCTATTGAGTCGGCCATCTGCAGTTATCCTTTCACTTTGTGTCGGCCTTCCCTGTGTCCAAAGACCAATAGATACATGCTCTGTTTCATCATCAAACTCTGTTACTCATTTCGTGTCACTGATGGGGGATACATCAAAGCCCTCCTGTGACGAGTTTTGTTCCATCGACTTCAGCACATTATCCGGAGACAAAACTTAGAAATCATTTAGTACCTTGAAGATTGCATGCCTCAATGGCGAGTTTCTCTCTTTCAACAGTGGGTTTACGTCATTGACCCCTGATTGAGAGATTCCATTGGGTGTTCGACATCAATTCATTTATTCACAGTCGATGGATTGTACTATAGTACCTTGGGAGTCATTGACATTAATGGTGGTTTCCCTCGCACTTGTTAACGGTATACATCAATGACCGTTAATCAAGTGGTTTATACCATGTTCGACTTCGACACATGTAATCACATGGTCAGATTCGTACTTTTGGGTGAGGGGATTGAAGACCCTGGATATTGTCTTTATAATCCAGGTTGCGATGGAGTATGTATATTTTTGTGACACATAGATCCACTGTGTATGCTTCATGGCTATGTCATTTTGATTATGTATCACACAGATCCACGGTGTATTCGGGTGGCTGTGCTGCATTATGATTGCATGGATCCACAGTGTATGATTGGTGGCCATGACCTTTTTGATGTCATCAGTTTATGATCTGAGTATGGGAATGCCTACCTCAGGAATTGGTATATATGATATTCTGCTGATGTTTAGATGTTTGCAGGTCTCTGATTAGATGTGCTTTTGGTTCTTGACACACACATGCCGCTTACAAAATCTATCAACTATCACTAGTTCCACTCTCAGACTTTGGGGGGCATTCTGTTATCCACAATTTTGGTCACTGTGATGATGTCATGGTGATGTCATGATGATAGAAAATCAAACTCCTCATTGAAGAACTCCTTCCTGAAAAGAGTTGCTCTTATCTATTTCCAGAAATCATGTTTTGAAGATAGTTCACAGGCTGCTTATATACTCTCCTGCGAGAATGATACATTCCCGCATGCTGCATTCATCTAGGGTGCGAAATTCTCGCACTGTAAACATTGCCAGGGTGTGGACATCTTTTTACAAAGGAAAAAGTTAAGATTCTCAAACCTTCTAGAAGGGAATCTTCTAGAAGACTGAGTTGGTATTCGAATGGTTGTTCAAAAGATGGCATTCCAGATTTATTGGGATCATTCTTATCCTAGAAACTAACCTATTCTCTCTTATAAATTGATGAGAATACTCATGGAAAGGGTTAACAAGAATTTGGCAAGCTCAAGAGGTCTATTGGAGAATTGATACATGTTTGTATGGAGAATTGATGCTGCAGCAAATAGAGACAACAACAAGGTCATCATAAGTAGTCAATTTTCTTCATGCATGAGCAAGTGTGTGTGTCAGAACTAGAAGCCATTGAAAGGAGATCTACGACATCAAGGCTCAGGTTGTATATTTCTCTTTCAGTTAATTCAATACATGAATATGTCCCTTTCCCATAATGATGATGTCATCTTATTACATGATTCCTTGATCACATGTACAGACTAGGTATTGAATATATTAATTTGCTTGTACTTTGATTGGTTTGTACTGTTGTGATTGGACGGCACAAGAGCATCGAAGCAGAGCAAGGAACAACAAAGATTTAAGGAGAGCGTGCATAAGGTATGTCCACTATCCATTTCTCTTAGTTCATTCAAAATCTAGGTCTAGGGAAAGAGTAGTATTATGTCTCATTTTGTTCTAGATCCAGGTGGATCTAGGGAGATTGGTCTATGTCCGCACTCACGAATTTATCCTAAAACAGACGTGAATAGCTCAAATGGAATGGTGCATGTATGATCTTGATGAGAAAAGAGGATCCCCCAAGAGAATAGCAGCAGCATAACCTTACAAATGAATTCCTTGAAAATGTAGTGCACCCATGGCCTCTTTTTATAGCATAACTTTGAGGCATTGTGAAACCAGATTTTAGTGTGAAAAGGGGATGTTTAGGGCACCTTTAGGTCTTTGACCAGCCACCCAGATGGATCCAACTGAGATTTGGATGTCAAATCCACTTGGAAGCTGAACCAGAAGTGGGTGGGAGACCGACCAACATCATAAATGGGTCGTTCTCAGGTGTGCGTAGCTTTTAGCATCCACAGTCACACATCGTACACTTTTCCTACATTTCTTGATGGTGCATGTGCATGCATGCCCTTTATAGTCGTATCGCATCTAAATTTTATCACTGGTTGTATAGTTTTGGACCTTTTGGAAATGGTTTTTGGTAAATTTGGTCCATGGGTGAACTAATAGCTGCTTGGAGATGCTGGATTCGTATAACCATTTGTGGACGAAATTTTAGTGACAACACCAGGTAATGATGTGGTAGAAGATGTTGTGCCAAAGTGGAGCACATGAGAGGACAAGGTTTCAAAGAGGCTTGGAGTCAAAGATACCAGTAGTGATAGTAGTGGTAGTGAGGGCCTAGGTGATTAATCCCATAATCTTTGGTTGTTTCAATATGTCATAACCTTAATAGAGAGGAGAGCTCATGTATGTGGTGTGCAGGTGCAAATTTGCGGTGCACCAAGGGAATTAGAGGTGGAAGCATTGCTCAATTATGCACTAACAAGAAGAGAAGATTTTGTGTAGCACCTCAAGGCGCCAAACCGAAGAGAAGTTGGAACTCAACATAGTGTTGGAAATACTGAGAGGGGGGGTGAATAAATATTACCCTTTTTTAAACAATTAGTAATTACTTTGTTATTTTATTAATCATCACAATAGATCATCAATGGATTTGAATTTAAAATAAATTATATAAATATAATTAACAATAATTACAAGGCTATATAAAGTGTAGTCTTTGATTGTGAAGGACACCAATCCTCTTTAGAGCACAAACTCATGGAGACACAGATCCCCTTCTTTAGGGCACCAACCCTAGGAAGCAACAACTCCCTTGTTTTAGAGCACCAAATCCCTTGTCTTTAGGGCACCAACCCTAGGAAGCACCAACTCCCTTTTTTTTTAGGGAACCAACCCTAGGAAGCACCAAATCCCTTGTTTTTACACTTTACATAGTAAAGGATATGAATCCTTCCTTGCTCCTCCCTTCCACCCTCACTGCATAAGTATCATCAATTTTTCTTCTTGGAATCTTCTTCTGCTTTTAATATGTTGATCTGGACTACAAAGACATCTTCTTCTTCACTATTCTTTCTTTCTTATATAGTCTTCCAACTAGTGTGAGCTATGAATAATTGTGTCCCTTTTTTTGAAACATTGCACCTCTTCATTTAAATTAATAATAATAGCTTTTTTCTTTCCTTAATTGTTATTCATACATTATCATGAAAGATTTTCAATTTAGTGAGAGAGATTTTCATAAATCGATCATAGTTATGGATCGATTTCTTTTAACTCGATCCCATGCCTCTTTATTTCATTCTCAATTTAAATTAATCATATCTAAGCTTTTGATTATCTCTCTAATGCATTGCATGTATTGGATCACTTAAGATAAATCAGGACAAGGTATAGGTCCTATCTGGTTCAAAGTTCCTTCTTGAATGAGAAAAACATATTCCTTTGTGTGTTAAATTTCACATAGAAACACTTCAGGACCTTTATTCCATATGACCACAAGCGGTGGCAAGGTGCTAAGAAAAAAATGTGCTTACTTATCAAGATCAACGGTCATGTTTTAATTTGGACGTTGAGATGGACGACTTCCATTTTCTCCAGAACTTCATAGATTTGAGACTATGATATTTATGCTTCTTTCTTAATTCCAACAATCCCCGAAGTGATGAAGTTATGCTCCACCATTGATATTTTCCCTTATCGCATCCAATGGTCTCGATCAAAAACGTGTTGTTCATTTGAACTTACTTTAGGATTTTAGATGATCGATGGCTCCGACTTAATATCTAGTTGAGATGGACAATTCTTGTTTACTTTAGGACTTCGGTGTTTCAGGACTTCAGCCTTTACAGTCTTCCAACTCTTACAGAGAAAATTTCTCCGAAGGGTGTATCAACACTCCCTGCTTGATAACCTTCACATGTCTAGGAGCTAGGACCATAGACTTAGGCACAATGGAGCTCTCTCTCTCCGAGTATTCGTCTATTCATGACTTTGGGACTCCGGACTACTTGAACTCTTAAGTAGTTCAATCCCTCCAGAGTGTTTACCTACCGAATAAGTCATAAAGTTATGGTGGCCTCTTGCTGTCAGTTGTTAGTACATCTTATGCTATCCCTCCATTCTACTTGATCGAATGATTGAAAGATATTTCGATCGATCTTAGATCAATGACTAACATAAATTTGTGACTTAGGATTTCAGTGCTTCATGTAAGCTTACATGTTTCAGACTTCTTTTTGTTGGAGTGGTCAGTGTCAGAGTTGACCACCTTATTTTCTTTAGTGTGATCCGACAGTTCAACATTTCCATTCCAGATCGACGATCAATGCTTAAATCTAGATCAAATATTTATCTAACGACAGGGAAACCATCTGAATATTCTTCCTGATCGATGATAGGAATTATTTTTTGACTTCGGTATTTCATGAATTCTTACCTGTTTCCAGTAATCGCCGAAGTGGAAAAGCTCCGGAGTACCAAAGATTTTTATCCCCTTCTTTATCCAACGACTGAGAAATGACCCAAATTTTCTCCATGAGATCTAATGGTCGGCATTTACTTCACGATTTCAGAGGTTTCAAGACTTCGTGTCTTATGGGGTCCGCTTATTGTGTTCTTCCACTTGATTCTATTTGACGATTAAGATAGATCGTGAACTAATCTAACGGTTGTTGTAACTTGATCCTTTACAAGGGATTCTTCTATGTAGGCTCGATATTTTGCGCGACCTGATACATTATTTATCCTGAAATTTGATTTAATCACCTACACTCTATTGACATCAATGAAAATATCATACCATTGTGTCCAACATTTCCTCCCTTTGGCATTGATATCAACCTTTTCTTTGAAATATTTATGTTGTTTATCAATTTTCTCCTCCTTCGAGAGAAATGACATAAGGGATATTTATTCGCTCCCTCTGTGGCGAAGCTCCCCCTATACATGCTCCCATTTTCTTCTGATGCGACTTTTATGGTTTTTAATGAGGTATGTGAATTACTCCCAATTTCTTTCGAAGATTTTCGAAGGTACTCCTGGGAAAATGTTTTGTGAATATGTATGCAATTTGTTCTTTGGTGTCCACATACACTATTTTAACCACTCTTTGAGTAACCTGATTTCTTAAGAAATAGTATTTAATTGGGATGTGTTTGGTTTTAGAATGCATTACTATATTTTTAGAGATACTTATGGCACTAGTGTTATCACAACTAATAGTAATGGGATCATCATATCTTATTTGTAAATATTCTAAAGTTTTTTTCATCCAAAGAACTTGTGTACAACAAGATGCAACAACAATGTATTATGTCTCTGCTATGGATAGTGATGTGGATGTTTTTTTCTTACTTATCCATTCTACCAAAAAATTTCCTAGAAATAATGCTCCTCCACTGGTGCTTTTCTTGTCATCTATAGTACCAGCCCAATATGCATCACTGTATGCATTTAATGTAAATTTGTTTTCTTCTGGATACCATAATCCAAATTCTAAGGTCCCTTTAAGATATCTGAATATTATTTTTATTTATTTTATATGAGTTCCCCTAGGTGCAGATTGAAATATTCCCACTAGTCCTACAACCTGCATGATGTCGGGTCTAGTTGTTGTTGACAAGATAAAACTTTCGATCATTGATTTGTACATAGTTTGATCTACTTTTGGTGAGTCATCATCTAGGCTTAGTTTACATCCAGTGACCATGGGATTACTTACTGGTTTACTGTCTTCCATTTTTAATTTCTTCAATATTTCTTTGATATATTTGGTTTGGGAAATAAATATTCCTTTTTTTTATTGAGTGACTTGTAAACCTAAGAAGAAGGAAAGTTCTCCCAGCATAGACATTTCAAACTCTTCTTGCATTACAATTGAAAATTTTCTACTCATTATATTAATATTACAACCAGATATGATATCATCGACATATACTGCTACAACAATCATATTTTGATCTTCAATTTTGATATATAAGTTTTTGTCAGTATCCCCTCTCATATATCCTTATTTTTGTAGGTATTGATCTAACTTTTAAAACCATTCTCTTGGGGATTGCTTAAGACCATATAAATATGTCTTTAGATTTCACACATAGTCTTGATTTTCTCTTAGCATGAATCCTTCTGGTTGATCAACATAGACTTATTCTTCTAGAGTTCCATTCAAAAATGTTGATTTGACATCCATCTGATAAAACTTGAATTTCTTGAAACATGCAAATGCCAGGAACATCCTAATGAATTCTAGTCTTTCTATTGGAGAAAAAAATTCTTCAAAATCAATACCTTCTATTTTAGAATATCCTTTACAAACTAATCTAGCTTTGTTCTTCATAATCTCCCTATTTTCATTTATCTTGTTCTTGAAGATCCACTTAGTTCCTACCACATTCTTGTCCTTAGGTATTGGAACTAATTCCCAAGTCCGGTTCCTCTCTATCTGGTCAAGTTCTTCATTTATTTCATTTGTCCAGTTTGTACTTTTGTTGGATTCTTTAAATGATTTAGGTTCTATCATAGACAACATTTCCTATTCTGAGTCAAATGTGACTTTCCTTCTTGTTTCTACTCCTGCATTTTTATCTCCAATGATTTGACTCCTAGAATGATTCTTTTGAACTCTTTTCGATGGAGATTTTGGAAAGGTTGTTTCTTCATTTTCTTATTGATTAGTATACGATTAATTTTCACGTGTTTCATTATCATCATCTTCTTGCTGAGATTCTACAACATCATCTTCTTGTTGAGATTCTTTATCAATTTTTGATATGTCTTGAGATATGCTCTTCTTTAGTTTTACATCATCTATTTTTACATTGGCACTTTCCACTATCTTTAGTACTCCAAGATTATAGCATTTGTATGCTTTCTTATTAGGTGAATAACCTAAAAATATGCCTTCATCATATCTTGGATCAAACATTCCTAAATTATCTTCATCATTCTTAATGTAACATTTACTTCCAAAAATTCTAAAGTGTTTAATAGATGTTGTTCTTCCAAACCATAGTTCATAAGGAGTTTTTTTATCGTTGGGTCCACCAATCCATTCTATTGAGGAGTCCAGGTAATTGAAAACTTTATTTGGATACCATGGTTTTCACAAAATTGAATGAACTCTTTAGAGGTGAATTATCCTCCATTGTCTGATCTCAAACATTTAATTTTGAGATCTGATTCATTCTCTACAAGGGCTTTGTATGTTTTAAAATTCTCAAAGGCTTTTGATTTTTCTTTTAGAAAGTATACCCAGGTCATTCTTGTGTAATCATCAATAATCAACATAAAATAATGTTCACCATAAATACTTTTAGTTATGGTAGGTCCACATAGATCTGTGTGAATAAGTTATAATGGTTTTGTTGTGGAATGCTCTTTTGTGTTGAAACTAACTCTTGTTTTCTTCCCTATTTGACAATGTTTACAAATAGAATCTAAAGGCTTAATAACTTTTGGCATATCCCTTACTTCCTCCTTCTTGTTGGATTTGATTAATTTTTCAAAGCTTAAATTTCCCAACCTTCTATGCCATAGATATTACCCATGATTTTGGTCATCATGATGATGTATTGATGATGGTGTACTTAGGCTCTTCATAAGAACTTTTACCTGAGAAAAGTTACTTTCATCTCTTCCAAGAAAACTCATTTTTGAAGCAAGTTCGCAGGCTGCTAGTATATTTGGCTGCGAGAATGACCCATTCTCGCAGGCTTCCTTAAGCTAGGGTGCAAACTTCTCGCACTGTGTTGAACTTCTAGGGTGTGAACTCTTCCTAAAGCAAGGAAAAAGATGAATTCTCGAAGCTTCTAGAAGGGAATCTTCTAGAAGAATGGGTTGGCATTCAAATGGTTATCCTAGTACTGGATTCCCTAATATTTTGGGATCATTCTTATCCAAGTAACTAATTCATTCTCTCCTATATATTGAGGGAATTCTCATGGAAAAGGTTAAGAAAGATTCATTGGAGAATTGGTGAAATAATTGTGTGAAGAACTGAAGCTTGAACAACAGCTTGGAGACTCCAACAAGTTTATCTAAAGGGTTGATCTTATTCATGCAAAAAGTGAGAAAGTGTGTGTGTCGGAGCCAAGGGCCATCGAAAGGAAGTTTGCGACATCAAGACTCAGGTTGTAATCTTTACTTTCCATTAATATGATACAGTAACATGTCCATTTCCCATAAAGCTATTTCCACTTTATTGTATAATTCCTTGATCATATACATAGATTGACTGTTGAATAGATTGTGCTTTCTTCACTTTGGTTGGTTTGTGTTGTCTTGGTCTTGGATGCACGAGAGCACTGGAGCGAAGCGGGAGCAACAAAGACCATAGGAAGCGATAATAAGGTATGTTATTTGTTCTTGCCTCCTATTTAATTCAATGGTTAGAATCTAGGGAAAGAGTCATGTTCTGTCTTACTTTGTTCTAGATCCAGGTGGATCTAGGGAGATCAGTTAGTGTCCACACCTACGGATTTATCCAATAAAAAAATTGGTGACTCCATGAGAACGTTGGTGTAGGACTTTTAAAGGACTTCTCGTTAATGGGTACTTTCCCCATTCCACCACCCAATATTCCACGCTCGTTAGTTGCTTATATCAACATGATCTCTATCGTGCCTCACGAACTTCCTGCATCATAGGACCCTTGGATTGTCCCTGACCCTGGAGATCATCTTCATTTCGGTGATGCAATTCCTTTAAGCCCGATTGAAGCTTCCTATCAAGCGATTCAATAAGCAACACCTTCTACTCCCTCTCTTGATGAGTTGTCTCCCGATCCTTTTCGTGTTATTTTTTCCACTGACGAGATGATCATGTCCATCATGGAAGACATCGACATCATCATTCTATCCTCTTTCTGGAGCAACATACTCTTGAGAACTACCAATGGATTTCGACTCCATCGACCGTTGTTGTCATCTTGACCGTTCTCGAGACTACACACGATGTGTTTTCCGAAGGGAACTTAAGTAATATCTCGCCCACGATTCCCATTGACATATCCATTAAACCTGGGATTGTTGAAAATGTCCATATTGGAGCTTCATGTTCCCCTGATGAAATAGTCACCTATACGTCTCTATTCAAAGAATTTCATGGCATCTTCGCCTGGAGCTACGAAGAGATGCCAAGTATCGACCCTGAAATTGTTGTACATGAGATAAAGACATACCCCAGAGCTAAACCTATCTGGCAATGCCTTCGTCCAGTTCACCCACGTAAAGAAGCTGCTATAAAACTCGAGGTCGAGAAACTTCTGAAAGTCGGCTTTAGTTATCCGATGGCTCTTATAGACTAGGCTTCCAATCCTGTCCCTATTGACAAAAAAGGAGGCAACATTCGTGTATGCGTTGATTATAGGGATATCAACAAATCTTGTCCCAAAGACAACTTTCCTACCCCTTTCGTCGATCAGATTGTCGATGAATACACTGGAAGTGAAATATTCTCTCTCATGGATGGTTTCTCCTGCTATAATCAAATTAACATTTCTCCCGAGGATCAACATAAGACTACTTTTATTTGTCCTTGGGGTACTTTTGCCTATCGGAAACTTCCTTTCGGTCTTAAGAACGCTGGCACAACATTTCAACATGCTATGTCTTATGCTTTTCATGATATCAAGCACATCGTTCAACCCTATTTGGATGATTTACCTGCTCATTCTATGCATAGAGTCGATCACCCTACCCACCTCCGAGCCATTTTCGTTCACTGTCGGTTCTATCGTATACGTTTAAATCCTTATAAGTGTGTTTTTTGCGTAGAATCTGATCGTCTTCTCGGTTTTATCATTTCACGTCAAGGGATCCGGGTGGATCCTATTAAGGTTGAGGCGATCCTTAATCTCCCTCCTCCTTCTACACTTCGCCAGTTGCAAAGTTTACAGGGAAAGGCAAACTTTCTTCGTTGTTTTATCCCAAATTATGCCGAGATAACTCATGGATTTACGTGGCTATTAAAGAAGGATACAGAGTTCGTCTAGGATACCATTGCCAACAATTCTTTTGAAGCTTTGACGTTGTCTCTAACACGAGCTCCACTCATCTTTCCTCCTGATTACAATTGCGATTATTTCCTTTACCTTGCTACCTCGGATTACACCATTGGAATGGTTCTCGTCCAAGAGGATGATGCTCACGACGAACATGTTATTTACTACTTGAGTCGAACTCTCACGCCGACTGAAATCAAGTATCAACATGTCGAGAAACTTGTCTTGGCTGCCATCCATGCCGTTCAATGCTTCCGGCACTATATCCTCTCACATAAGACTACGGTGATTTCTCATTGCAACCCTATGCAACATATTTTGACACGTCAATTGATTGGGGGCAAGTACTCCAAATGGATTGTGATACTCCAGGAGTTTGACTTGGAATTCGAACGTGCCAAGTCTAAGAAGTCATTAGTTTTTTTTGAGTTGATATGCGACTTTCCCCATTCTACAATGGGAAATGTAGCAGCAGATTCATTACCTGATGAATCTCTTTTCCTTATTAGCACTGATGATCTTTGGTATGGGGATATCATTATATATCTCCAAACCCAGACTTTCCAGCCAACTTTGTCCAGTACTGAATGAAGTCACATACACTATCAAGCTCGTCAATACATTATCCTCCAGGATACTCTTTATCGTCGAGGGATTGACTCTATTTTTCGATGTTGTCTAACGTTCGAGGAAGCCGAGAAAGCTCTAAATGACTGCCATTCTGGAGCATGTGGTGGTCATATGTCTGGGTATGCTACTACCCAAAAGATCTGACGTGCAGGGTATTTTTGGCCTTCATTATTTAACGACTGCATCACTGTCGTTCACAAATGCCATGCCTGCCAGACCTATAATCAGAAAATTCGGTCACATCCTGCTCCTCTTCACCCTTTGGTCTCAGTTGGTCCCTTTGCGAAATGGGGCATCGATTTCATGACATGTCACCCTCACTCGGCCGGGGGGCATGGTTACATTATTGTAGCCGTTGATTACTTTACGAAATGGGCCAAGGCGATGCCGACGTTTGACAACACTGGAAAGACCATAGCTTTGTTTCTTTTTAACCACATCATAGATCATTTTGGTGTTCCCCAAGATATCGTCACTAATCACGGTAGCCACTTTAGGAATTTTATGATGTCTAAACTTACTGAGAAGTTGGGTCTTCGTCATGATAACTCAACGCCCTATTATCCACAAGCCAACGGCCAGGTCGAAGAAATCAACAAAGTTCTCATAAATATGCTCCGACGGATGATAGGAATTCATAAAACAAGTTGGCACACAATGTTGTTTTCGACATTGTGGGCATACCGGACATCCGTCAAGTCCGCTACTGGGTTTACACCTTTTCGGTTAGTCTATGGTGTGGAAGCCATTCTCCCTATCGAATGCAAGATACCTTCTTTGAAACTAGCTGTTGAACTCCTACCCAACACGTCTACTGAGGAAGAACGTCTATTGTATCTTATGTGATTAGACGAAACTCGACGTGATGCCACCCTAGTCATAGAAGCTTAGAAAAAGCGTGTCAAGGCCCAATACGATAAGCATGTCAAGCCTCGTGTTTTTTCCAAAGGTGATCTTGTTCTTCTCTATGAATAAGATTGAGATATGTTAGGAGCTGGGAAATTTGAACCCATGTGGTGAGGTCTTTATATCATTTGACGAGTTTTGGAAAAAGGAGCTTATGAGTTGGTAGATTACGATGGTATCCCTCTGAGTGAACCCAGGAATGGGTTGTACTTGAAGAAGTACTATGCATAAAATCATCTGTGCACAAGTGCTTGTATTTTTAATGTATCATACTTTTTGTGTGTTGCTATAGCTTTCTTTTATCGTTATCTGGTCTCTGCCCTTATGTGATGTTGTGTTTGATTTCCAGATGTCGGAGTCTTCGCTACCCTATATTGGCTTCGCTGATGGCGCTAGCCGTAGTACTCGGAACCTTACTTCCACTGCGTGGGAAATTTACGCCCCTACAAACGAACTTGTCTCCTTACGAGGTGTGTGTCTTGGCCGTGAGACCAACAACATTGCAGAGTATAGTGCCATTATTGAATTATTGGTTGATGCTATCTCGCTCAAAATCCATCATTTGGTTGTGCGTCTTGATTCATAGCTTATAGTACTACAGTTAAGTAATGTTTATACTATCCGAAGTCCTACTTTGTTACGGGTGTATTTGCGAATTCACCTCTTGGAGCGTTATTTTGATTACATTGATTATCAACATATTTCTAGAGTTCTAAATACATTAACAGATGCATTGGCTAATTATGTATTAGACAGACATTTGAATCATTTATAAATCAATAACATAAATGTTCATACAACACATGTTAAATCGGTAGAAGCCGTCTGTATATATAATGATCAAAAGAGTTTTTTACAAAAAGTTTGTCCGAAGACCAAAATGTCAAAAACTGAAGCTCATAGCTTCTATAAATTGACGCCATGGATGACGTTCACGGTAACACACGACTTCCCTAGAAACCCTACAGAGCATTCGACTCATAGATGTTGATACTCCTACAGTATGACGCTGGTCGCATCGTGGAACCTCTTCCAGAGGCATGTCTGGAATGTCTGCGGTCAAGCCCTCTAGATTTTGTTCCACCACTTGATAATCCTCGACATATTGTGGTGCTACTGCTACCTCTCCTCTACGTTGAATGGGAGAAGTACCAGGATGTCGGTATGGTCCAACATCTGTGTTATCAACAAATGATTTTGTATTAGTCTTTGGACGAACATATAAAATAAAAACATTTGAATATGATAAAAATTCACAAAACATTTAAAAAGAGAAAAATGTGTGTACTTCTTACCAAGGTCCCCCCACTGAGCATCCTCTGGTAGTACTAAATCCATATCTCCTCAGAAATCCAACCCAGCATAAGCATAGTCGTCAACCATCAACATCTGTGGTTGAAGCTAATCAAAGAAAGTATCATCATACTTGATGATCGGTCCTGCTACGTGCCGGGCCATGAGCCGACACCATCTCAGCATCCTTGTATCCCTGGGACCCGGTATATTCCACTCAACCTGCAGTCTCAGTGAGGGAAACCTATCAAGGAAGAAGGACACCAACAAAGATTCGTACCAGAATTGCTTCAGGTTACCTCGTCTGCATTTGGTCAACTGCTTTTTTATACTGCGAAGCACAACATCTACCCAGTTGAACACCCGAGGCTCATTACACTCAATAGCATACTGGAAGTAACTCTGTAATGCCATATGAGAAGCAGAAATCCCAACCATCCAAGCTATGGTGAATAGGATAGTAAAGAGGGTCAAATATTGTACCCCCCAAATAGCTACTTTTCCTTTCTTTCTCTCAACCTCAGAAATGCAGTGTATACGACAATACTCACTCATCTATAGCCCACCACCTCTGCTACCGGTCAAGCTCACATAGTACCCGCGCCAAGACAATCCAGTAAAAAATTAAATGTCCTCAATGTCTAAGGACAAAGAGCCTACCTTACTATCGTTGACGGCTCGCTGAATGAACGCTTGTAGCTCCCGCAATCTGACACCGACCTTGGAGGGTAAAAGAGGGGTTTTTTGAGATCAAAATAGTGGAAAGGTAAAAATGATATGGTAAAAGAGTTGTTACTCCTTTTCATTTACTTTTTACTATGTCATTTAATTTTTTATGATTATTTATCTATTAAACCCTAATCCCTAATGTCATTTTGAGTATAACTTTTGCAGGCGTGATGATGGTCATGTATCGGGATACAGACATATTTTTTCTTTTTCCATCGCGTGTTTTGATTGTTTTTTATGGTTTTTACATAAAACCTCAAGCGTTGTTTTTGTCTGTTCTTGCACTCGTAAAACCATGAGAACGTGATTGAGCATACTTTTATCACTTTTTCGGGCTCAACAAGGTTATATGAAAAAGGAACCCCCTTGGAGTCCTCTTTAAGCTCTTTTCAGACTCTCTAAACATGAAAATATTTTCGAGCAACCTTGCTATTTTCATGCTCGATAAAGTATTTGAAGTAAGCATCTGGTGAGCGATAATTTTTTTTTTTTTCAGTCTCATCCAGACTATTTTATGAAAAAGGAACTGAGAGAGTTCTCTTTTAAGTGTTTTTCCAAACTCTATAATCTTAAAAAACCTTCGAGTTTTCTATCTCTGGACTTGTTAAAACAAACATTGAAAGACCTGTAATGGGACCAAACCACTCCTTCTTAGGGTTCGTTAAAAATACTCTGAGGGACTCGTCCGAAGGATGAGCTTATATCAACAAGGATATGTTATCCTCCTTAAGCTTGCGTAAAAATAAAGAGGTACTTGCCAGAAATGGTGCGGGAAAATTTGGGAAAGGGATATGTTTTCAACTTCATATTAATTGGCAGTAAGTGTCGCTCTTGAACATGACACCCCCTATTCATCATTTGAAGTCGGTTTGGGAAATCCATTTGTCTCTCATTCGACTTGCTACAAGGTCATTCCCTGTGTCGTCTTTGAGTCAATGCTGCCAAATCATTGGTCGTTTCATTCATATGTTCAAGAGAAGTCCATCTGAAACCTATATTGAGTCGGCCATCTGCAGTTGTCCATTCTTTCTGTGTCGGCCTTCCCTGTGTCCAGTCCAATTTGCAAAATACTATGTTTCACCTTCAAAATATGTTATTCATTTTGTTTCATTGATGGTGGATACATCAAGGCCCTCCTGTGATGAGTTTTGTTCCATTGACTTCAGCTCATTATCCGGAATCAAGACTTATAAATTATTTGGTACCTTGAATCTTGCATGCCTCAATGGCAGGTTTCCTCGCTTTCGACAGTGGGTTTGCATCATTGACCCCTGATCGAAAGATTCCATCAGATGTTTGACTTCAAATCATTAATTCACACTCGATGGATTGTACTAGGGTACCTTGGGAGTCATTGACATCAATGGTGATTTCCCTCGCACTTGTTAATGGTTTCATCAATGACCAGTAATCAAGTGGTTTCTGCCATGTTCGACTTCAACACATGTAATCACATGGTTAGATTCGTACTTTTGGAGACGAGATTGAAGACCCTGGATATCATCTCTTTTGTCCAGGTTGCGATGGAGTATGTATAATCTACGACACATAGATCCACTATGTATGTCTCATGGCTATGTCGTCTCAATTTGAATTTTTCGCATAGATCCACAGTGTATTCCTGGTGGCTATGCTATATTTTGACGGCATGGATCCACAGTGTATGATTGGTGGCCATGACCCAAGTCTACACTTGTCATCAGTCTATGACCTAAGTATGGGAATGCCTACCTCAGAATTGGTATATATGATATTCTGCAGATGCTTGGTTGTTTGCAGGTTTCCGATTAGGTGTGCCCCTGGTTCCTGACACACACATGCAGCTTACAAAGTCTTTCGGCTATCACTGGTTCTAACTTCATACTTTGGGGGGCATTCTGTTACCCATGATTTTGGTCGTCATGATGATGTATTGATGATGGTGTACTTATGCTCTTCATAAGAACTTTTACCTGAGAAAAGTTACTTTCATCTCTTCCAAGAAAACTCATTTTTGAAGCAAGTTCGCAGGCTGCTAGTATATTTGGCTGCGAGAATGACCCATTCTCACAGGATGCCTTAATCCAGGGTGCGAACTTCTCACACTGTGTTGAACTTATAGGGTGCGAAATCTTCCTAAAGAAAGGAAAAAGATGAATTCTCGAAGCTTCTAGAAGGGAATCTTCTAGAAGAATGGGTTAGCATTTGAATGGTTATCCTGGTATTGGATTCCCTAATATTTTGGGATCATTCTTATCCAAGTAACTAATTCATTCTCTCATATATATTGAGGGAATTCTCATGGAAAAGTTTAAGCAAGATTCATTGGAGAATTGGTGAAAGAATTGTGTGAAGAACTGAAGCTTGAACAACAGCTTGGAGACTCCAACAAGTTTATCTAAAGGGTTGATCTTCTTCATGAAAAAAGTGAGCAAGTGTGTGTGTTGGAGCCAAGGGCCATCGAAAGGAAGTTTGTGACATCAAGGTTCATGTTGTAATCTTTACTTTCCATTAATATGATACAGTAACATGTCCCTTTCCCATAAAGCTATTTCCACTTTATTGTATAATTCCTTGATCATATACATAGATTGACTGTTGAATAGATTGTGCTTTCTTCACTTTGGTTGGTTTGTGTTGTCTTGGTCTTGGATACATGAGAGAACTGGAGCAAAGTGGGAGAAACAAAGACCATAGGAAGCGATAATAAGGTATGTTATTTGTTCTTGCCTCCTATTTAATTCAATGGTTAGAATCTAGGGAAAGAGTCATGTTCTGTCTTGCTTTGTTCTAGATCCAGGTAGAACTAGGGAGATCGGTTAGTGTCCGCACCTACAGATTTATCCAATAATAATAGCCAACTTTCATCTTCTTGAATTAAACAACATTTTTCTCCTTCATCTACATCAAGGATGTACACATTGCTAGATGTTCTTTGTGCAACTGCTACTAGCTTTCCAATATCATTTTTTCTGATCTCACATTTCTGAGAATCAAACGTAAGTATGTGACCTTGATAACATGTCTGAGTTACACTTAGGAGATTAGGCTTGATATTTTCTACCAAAAGTACATCTTCTACTTTGGTCTTGTTATTCCCTAAACTGACAGTGTCTTTTCCCAGTACTTTGGCTGACATATAATCTCCAAAGATTACTTTTCCTTTTCCTTTATTTTTTAAATGGAGAAATTTGATTTGATCTCCAGTCATGTGTTTGGAACATCCACTGTCTATATGCCACTGACATCCTTGGTTTCTCGCATATAGAGCTACATTGCACTCTGTTTTCTTTATTTTTTTTTCTTCAATGCTTTTTTATTGTTGGGAATATTTATCCTTTTGTCATATTTTGACAATCTACATTCACTAGCTTCATGACCATAGTTGTTTCATTTGTAACATTGAACATTGTAGTCTTGTAAGGGAGAGAAGGAGTTATAATTTCTTCTTTCTACATTATCCTTATTATTTTCATATCTTTGAACATTTATTGGATTGTACTTTCTATAAGCTTTACAGTGTATTGCTTTATGTCCAAAATTTTTGATAGAAATAACCAAGGAAGATATATTGATTTCTATTAGAGGGATTCCTTCTGATGATTCTATTCTTCTCGTCATCTTTTTCTTTAGTAGGAAGTGAAATTTTTTGTTTATTTGGGATAGTTTTCAATGGTATTGTTCTTGTCTTATTTTCTTTTCTTCTTATGGACTTCTTAAGAACATTTGCATAGCTGATTTTTTCATTTTCTTTTTCTATAGAGGGATCATATCCTAGTCATGTCTTATCATTTGATTATCTTTGACTGCTAAGAATGTTGTTCTGGATTTTTTAGTTGTTTTCAAACTTAGACCGAATATCTTTTTATTCTAGTTTCCCTTTTAGTTGAACTATTTCATCCTCCAATATCTTACATATTTTTTGTTTTTAATTGAGTTCTTTATTCAAGATTTATTCTTTTCTTTTGGCTTCTTAGATTTGATTTTTTTACTTAATAATAAATTGTTCTGACTCACTAATGGTTTTGGAAACCTCATTTTCTCTTGATTTAGGAGCTTTGTCAATCTCTAGAAGTTGTTTCCTTAAGAACTTGTTTTACTTTTAATATTTTCTTAGTTCTTTAATTGCATGAATGAATTCTTTCTCAAGGTTCACTTCTTCTTCACCTTTCGAATTATTATCATATTGAGTTTTCATTCCCATAAATAGAAACTCTGGCTCCTCTTCTTCACTTTCTTCAGATGAACTATCGTCTTCTTGGGTAAAGAAAGTTTTCTTCTTGTTGTATAACTTCATTTTATCTTTGGTTTTTCTTTTCTCCTGATCTTTGAAGGTTCTTTCATCATCACTTTCCTCCTCCTTAGAATAGGGAAATTTATTGGTAAAGTGTCCAATTTTTCCATAGTTGAAACATATTAGAGGATTATTTCCTTTGTATTTCCTAGTCCCTTTCTTGAGTTTCTTCATGAAGTTGGAAGTTTCTTCATCAGATATATTTTATAACTCGTAATTGTTATTTTTCTCTTTCTTAATATTTGTTTTAGATTCCTTGAGGGTTGTTTCTCCTTTTGATGGTTTTTCGTTCCCTATTCTCATGTCATATGTTGTAAGAATTACATGAAGCTTATCTACTATGAGTTTGTCAAGTTCTAGTCTATCTTCAATTGTGGTAATCTTGGCATCATATCTCATAGGTAATGACCTTAAGATCTTTTGTACAATAGGTTTATCGATAATTTCTTCTCCTTCTGCTCTAATTGAGTTAATTACCTCATCTACTCTATGAGGGTATTCAATAATGTTCTTTTCTTCTTTTATCTTCAAAATTTCAAATGGAGCTCTGTAGTTTTGTAGTTTGGCTTCATTGACTTTGATATCTCCTTCATATACAACCTCCATTTTTTCCCATACTTCCTTAGTTGACTTACAATGCATTACCTTCACAAATATAGGATTTGTTAATCCTCCTAAAATGGCATTGACCACTCTTGAGTTGTCATTGCAAATCTTCTTTCCTATAGTATCTGTGGGTGGAGTATTTGGTGTAGTGTAAACATATACAACATATTTCCAAACATCAAAACCAAGATCCAATAGGTATATTTTCATTCTTATTTTCCAGAGAGAATAACCACCTCTGTTACACAATGG
This sequence comes from Picea engelmannii, assembly GCA_009831015.1. Lineage (NCBI taxonomy): Eukaryota > Viridiplantae > Streptophyta > Pinopsida > Pinales > Pinaceae > Picea > Picea engelmannii. The sequence continues at coordinate 2,424,506 of ML778030.1, forward strand.
TGCTTTGTTGGAAGATATTTCATCTTGTTGATCCATTTCTTTCAGGATCTAACTTCTAGTTATTAGACTCTGCTGAAGGTACTCACTATGATACCAATTGTTGGCAATACTGAGAGGGGGGGGGTGAATCAGTATTACCCTTTTTAAACAATTAGTAGTTAATTTTGTATTTTATTAATCATCACAATAGATCATAAATGGACTTGTATTTAAAATCAATTATATAAATATAATTAACAAGAATTACAAGGATTTATAAAGAGTAGTATGATATTTTGAAGGACACCAATCCTCTTTAGAGCACCAACTGTTGGAGACAAAAATCCCTTTCTTAAAGGCACCAACCCTAGGAAACACCAACTCCCTTGTTTTAGAGAACCAACTCCCTTATCTTTAGGGAACCAACCCTAGGAAGCACCAACTCCCTTGTTTTTCAGAGCACCAACCCTAGGAAGCACCAACTCCCTTGTTTTTACACTTTACTTAGTAAAGGATATGAATCCTTCCTTGCTCCTCCCTTCCACCCTCACTGCATAAGTATCATCTGTTTTTCTTCTTGGACTCTTCTTCTACTTTTGATATTCTAATCTAGACTACAGAGACACCTTCTTCTTCACTGTTCTTTATTGATTATATAGTCTTCCAACTGGTGAGCTATGAAGTATTGTGTCCCTTTGTTTGAACCATTACACCTCTTCATTTAAATTAACAATAATAATGTTCGTCTCTCCTCCATTGTTATTCATACATTATCATGAAATATTTTCAATTTAGTGAGAGGGATTTTCATAAATCAATCACAGGTATGGATCGATTTCTTTTGACTCATCCCATGCCTCTTTATTTCATTCTCAATTTAAATTTATCATATCTAAGCTTTGGATTAGCTCTCTAATGCATTGCATGTATTGGATCACTTAAGATAAACCAAAACAAAGTCCAGGTCCTATCTGGTTCAAATTTCCTTCTTGATCGAGAATTATTTTTCCTCTGTGTGTTAAATTTTGCACAGAAGCACTTCAGCACCTTGTTGACGGGCGAAATTGACCGCCCGTCAACTGAGAGAGTGGAACCGGTCCGGGGTTGCCTATAACGCAAGCCGTTTGGAATGAACCACCCTGATGGGTTTAACGGCTCCGTTGGCCGCTCTAAGGTCTTAAGAAAAACCAAAGAGGAAACTAAGATAAACTAATTAATCTATCTAAAACTAACAAACTAAAACTAAATACAAGAAACTAAACTAACTAAAACTAATAAAACAAACTAAACTATCTAAAACAAACTAACTAAATTAAATTAAAACTAAATACTAACAACTCTAGCTATTATATACAATCTACTAATTACTATTACACTAACTCTATTAATCAGTTATCTAATTACTAGTTATATTACTTATTCACAAATATACAATATAAACAATCTACAGATTTAATTAAAACCTGCAAATCTTGTTTGCCTTCTGTCCTAAGACAACGAGATATTTTTTTTATTTTAATATTTTATGAATAAGAAATAAATCTTACTGAAATTAAATGATCTAATATATTTACTGAAATTAAACAATCTAATATAAATCTATCTAGACTTATATCTAAACTACTTAACGAAACAGAAAAGAAAAGATTAATTGACCTGGAAGCGCTCCTAGTTTATCCTGTGTATGATAACTTTGAAGCTGTTCGGCGGAAGTAAACTCGCACCAGTTAGTCCAGAAGCTTATCGTAAACGATTAGCTGTGCTGCTCTTTAAGTTGTTTACAGGACAAACAAAACATAAAAAATCATAACAATCTTATGATAATAAATCTCTGCAATAAGGGAAACCTGTTATGCAAAAACTTATATTAAATAATTCAATTCATGGAGAAGATAAACCTATCATTCACAAACTGAATTAGACAATTGTTATGTCTTTTATACAATTGGAAGAAACCAGATATGGATCACAGTGATTAAAATTATATCATTTTCACATGATCAAGATAGCTAAAGTAGTCATAAACCATATACAAATCGACATACACAACATGAAACAAAATGTTGATATAATGAGAAGCTAAAGCTGTGAAAAAACACCAAATTATGCTTCAGTCTGTATTATAACTCCATATCCTTGTTCTCCCACAAATGAGGATGAACATTATTACAAAAATCATAAGTATATATAAGTCTCTCCACAGGGTAAAACCTCCCTGTGGATAATATCAAAATGTTTTACATAATCTGGGAAATATCCCAAAATCAACTAAACTAGGAAATCAAAATGCAAGTGAAATCTTTGAAATATCCCCTAACTTCTCATCAAATCCACTGCCATTTCGAATTGATCTGTAATAGACCAAAAATAACCAATTAGAAAGACATCTCGTCAACAAAACAATAAAAAATTGATTCTACAGACTTAGCTACAGAATCATCTGATTCTGTAGCTAGTCTAAAATAATATACAGGACTAGATAGCAATCAAATGAAATCTTTTCAAAAGAATCAAATCCAATTTAATTTTCTTTCAATAAACATTAAAAAACGAATCACTAATGGTTCAAGTAAATTCATCATTCAAATTAAACAAAATCGAAAGGGATGCAATCGAAACAGGATAAGAATGCTTTGTCTTCTAGTTGCCATAAAATCGGGTCAAATAGTAATCAAAATGTTTCATATCCAAATGAAATTAATTGTGAATCGTATCGTATAAGATACGATGTAATCCAACACAATCATAATCGATATGATCATAATCGAACACAATCATAATCGATTTGTTACGACTGTAACAATATGCATAAGATTTATATTGTTTTAATCAAATGCCAATATGGAAAGGTTGTTACGATTATAGTCAAAATGAAACATACATAACAGCATCAACCAAAATTTGCCATAGACTCCGATCGATGAACATTACACAGTCAACAGACAGGATCAAAATAATGATCACAACCATCAACAGCAGTGATAATCAAAAACTGGGTGACAATCGAAACAAATCGTGACTGAGTCAAATATAGAACAAATCGTAATCCTGGGCATAATCACTTTCGTTCCCCAAATCAAATTTAAACAATATATTTGTTGCAATATGAATTGAACTGATAACACGGTCAAACAATGCAAATCGATTGGTTGGGTATAACAGTTATGGTTCGTATCTATTCGCAATTTGGTTATGCATTAACATAATGGTATTCGAATTGGTCGAACAAGACATGAAATATAAAATCATAACAGTTAACCATTATTGCCAACCATATCGTATAGAATATAACCAATTCGAATCGAAACATTGACTGTGTCCGAAATCAAAATACCAGAAATAGCTTATGTTTAGAAAAGATATTAACAACTTCAATAAGAAACAGAGTATTCAATTGAAACTAAAATGAAACAATCAAATCCATACCACGATCAATCGAATCAAAGCTAAATCCAATCAAAACTAATCCGGGAAACGAAATTCGATTAATCAAAACAAACTTATGCATATAGTGCATGGTTATGTGTCAAAGAAAATCCACGCTGTAAACAGAGCTTATGAGTTTGTCATATAAACAGGTGACAGTCATACCAATGAGGCTGCTCGAGCTATGCCAGTTTTGAGTTCACAACCGTTGTAGCCGACTCCACATTCTTAAACAAAATCGAACCTATTGTTCGTTGTTTCTTGTCAGTGGTTTGAAGCTCATCCCTTTGTCTGGTGAGCCTTGCAACTTGATCCTCTAGAGCATGAATTATGGACTGTAGCATTGGCACATCAAGGTAATACCTTTCTAACCATGAGCCACACTGATCACATGGTGGAGTAGCTGGTTCGGATAGAGCAGGAGGGGGTTTTGATGAGTCACTGGGGGTTTCACAAGGCATTTTGATGCCTGGATAATTAGGATCATTTTGCAAGCAAGGTGGTAGGTTTTTCACAAATTCGTATGAGGGTTTGTCACACAGACCTTCCGAATAGGGATACTCACTTTCCAGGTAACGTTCCACCTCCGAGTGAGAATCTTCATTCACCATGATAGGGTCAGGGTTGACAGGAGGTCTCGGTTTGTTTCTTGCCATGCGAGAGATTAATCGGGCGTTCTTTTTACCTTTAGAATTCGCAGTAGGTTTGGCTTTAGGCCTTTTAGCCACAGGTTTAATAGTTTTGACATATTTGGTCACAGAATTGGGTAGGTCAATAGGTGAGTCGGGTAGGGGTTTAGGTAACAAAGCACTATAAGGCACAGGGGGTACTGAATTTCTCTCGCTCACCACAAGTTTGTCAACCTGTGGTGGGCTTGAGTCCTCAAAATTATTGCGATTAAGAAAATCAGTCCAACAGTCTCGGCTTAACCCCAAATGACAAACCACAAGCATTTTAATTAACCCAAAGTGAAAAAGGCTGTTAT